>JAOYSI010018133.1:0-36483 GCA_025775065.1 Hiodon alosoides
TTCCTTGCCACTGTTGCCACTGGCATGCTTTTGGGGGGTCAGGCCTGGGACATACTGTATCTTTTTCTATGTAAAGCATCTTTTGCGCTGTATAAAAATAAAATTGATTGATTGATTGAATTGATCCCTTAGTTCATCACTTTAAGGCATATACATACTTGATTAATATTTAAGTTCCTTATCTGACTGTACCACACAGTACAGTTCTCTAAACTTTGTTGCTGCATTGCGCTTTTTATAGATGCATAAGGTTGAAGGGGGGTTTGGGGTGTAAGGGTTAACATAGCGCTGGCTTTTGATGAGCGCTAGTTAGTTTGCTCATCAAATTATATTAATTAATCATTTACAATGCCTCCTGTACCAGTAAAGTGCTGCAGTGTAGCTGACTGATAGAAGCCTAAGGAGAAAGAAGTCAAAGGGGTGTAAACTTGTTATTTTAAAAGTAGGCCAAACAGTGAAACTGGATCAGGCCGAACTACATATCAGGGAATTTTAATTCATAGGTAAATTTGCCTCTTTATAAAAATAATGGATTTGTTGTAGGAATATGGATGGATATTGAGGCTTAAGTAAACTGGAGCAGACGACACAAAGCTGAAAAGGTGTCTCGTCGTAGCTTTAGCCTTTTGCAGCAAATGACCACCTCACCCCTTGCAATTTGCTGCTTTTATTATTTAAAAATGAAATGGCATGCATCTTAAAGCGTATTTAACAGATTTGGGCTCAGGAACCTATTTACATAATTGTTTGTTTTCACAAACAGCTCTGTGGATGGATTGATTTTAGAGGCATAGATAAAAAGGATACAATCTTGCTGGTAATTGTGAATGCAGAGTGAAGATAAGAAACAACATTTGAGTTGTTTTGGGTGTTTTATAAAAATTTAAAATATTGCTCTACTATCTACTATACTCTACTACTATGAGAAAGGGACACCATGCATGATTTATCCCAGACTTGAGAAAAGGTGTGCATCTAATACTGCAAAGTCAGTTTCTTTTTATACAAACTAGGGTATTTTTTCACATTTGCTTTCCTGTTTTTTATTTTTAATTGGAATCTGGGACCTTTCTGCCCCACCTCTGAAGTCTGACACATTTTTGTTCCATCACTTACTTGCCTTTCCTGTATATCAGCTGAATAGCCCCTCTTTGTAAAAGGCACTATCTTGACATTCTTCTCATGACCGAAAGCTGCATGGTAATGATGACTTTCCAATGCAATGTTGCTGTTTCTAAATTGATTGAGAGTTCTGGAACCACTCATATGGACTAATAGGAAGTGCTGAACCAGATTAACTATATCTGATTTGATTGTTTCGTTTTAACGTTTAGCTGCAAACTGGGTTTATAACCTGCAAGTTCCCCAAGTATATCCACTGTATTGGTGCACTGAGGACACTCCAGACAAATGAGAGCTTGCCTTGATGCACCCTTACGTGCCCTTTCTGGGAGATCATGTGCTGTGAAGATAACATTGAGCAACACAGCACAGTCAAGACAGTTTCCAGTTCAGGACTGCATGTTGGCTTATTAAGACTGCTGTTTCTGTTGTCCATCCTTTCCTCTCGCACAGGCTTTATGAAAATATATCTGTTTTACACCATCCTAACAATAACAGCACCCCTAATTGGTTGTTTTTTTTACTTTCCATTTTTGCAATTTATGTTTTCTATCACTGCCACAATGTGCTTTCGCTGTCCTAATTTACATAGTCAATGATGTGGTAAAAAGATTTTGGATAGAATGGGCCTAAGTATAGCAATAGCGGTTTTCCAGCTCTGCATTTTAAATTAACTGTTCATTCCTGGATGCATGTATCTTAGTGTTTTTTTGTTTTTGTTTTTGTTTTTTGTGGCTGCAAAGCTCACAAGTCTTTCAAAGGCTGTGGTATTAATTCTGAGATCTGAAAAAAAAGATAATTTATTGAACCTCTCTGAATTTACATTGCTGAATGTGTTTTAAGAAATTTTGCTTTTGTCCTAAGTTTGTTTTTTTTGCTGAGAGATATTTCATTTATATAATTATTTATATAATTTAATATAATATATAATTTCTAATATTTAAATATATAGAGTCTGTAGATCTGGGTCAGTTTTTTCACTTCAGAAAGAAAATTCCTCTATTAGCCCTAAATAAATCTTATTCCTGCTTGACTGCAGTTTAATCATGATTCACTCTGTGAATATTCACTGAATGAAAGCGGGATTCTTTTACAAATTCAAATACAACTTGATTTATGCAATCTCAACAGCATCAATATTTCAGTTATTTCCCAATTGCAACAAAACGTGTCAGTGTAAAAGTAATTATTAAGTATTGAACTTAACTCTAAAGTAATCCAATGCAGATCCCGTGCCTAGTAAGACAACCAGTGTTAAATCTATTCTGATATGGGTCCATGTGAGCCTATTTTATGATTATGACATGGACGGTTTTGCTGTTTGTTTTTGCATTTACATTTTACATTTTAGTCGTTTAGCAGTAGCTCTTTATAATGTAGTAACTCTATTAAAATTTTCTTTGGAAGAACAAATATTTATTGTATCCAAATAAAAGAGGAAATAAAATACAGGGATGACATACAGTATACGATCACATAATGTGCAGGAATAAACATTTGTGTAATTCTTAACAACATTATTTCGGACTTTGAAATGACACAATTATAGTTTAGACTAACCTCAAACCATATCGTTTATAGTAATCTTTGCAATGGTTATTTTCTAAAGCTTCTACGTTGTAGAAAGGTAACGTTGTTGTGACATAAGTATATGACACACCTGCAGGGAGCTTTGTGACTTAATCCCTGTTTGTGGCTGCCATTGCTTGGTGACCGAATCCAACACAGCTCATGGTGCTTTTAAGCACTAAGTCAGAGCCATGCTGTCCTGCCAGGCCCATTAATCCTTCAGTGTTTTTTCAATTGTTTTTTGCTTCTCACATTAATTTATTTGTGTGTTTTTTTGTGTGTGTTTTTTTCACGCTGAGCAAAACAGCGTGTTCTGAACTTCTAGCAGTTAGTCATCTCCTCTGATTTTTCTACATTGTTGTTGTATGTGTTGATATGGTTCATCCCACTGTTGTAATTCCCTACTTCAAATATTAGGTTTGTCATGCACATTAATCAGCAACCACCTTAATTTCTGTGCCATACCTGTGAGGTGTGGGGCTCAAGTGAAAAACAGCTGTCAACATCATGAATACTGCACCGAGACTGGAGGCTGACACAAAGGGCACCTGAAAGCAGGCTGTCAAACAGGTAGAAATGCAAGAAGATATTCAGTCTTTTCCTCCCAGTGAAGTTTAATGTTATGTTCAAAAATTGTATGACATAGCTCAATCTCTATTAGGTTTGCAAATACTGGGTACTGTAAAAGTTTCTGTTACTCATACACAGGCCCAAGTGAACCACTGAAATCGAGCAGAAAGCAGGCACCACAACGCCAGCTTAATCTCGGTTAAATATCAATGAGGGAATTCACGCAGTAAAAATGGTTAAGTCTCCCTTGGGTGACTGGGCATATGAGATCATGTTTAATAAGGCACGCTGGGCATGTGATAAACTACCCATTAGCAGTCTTTTTTCAACACTGAAATTTGACAGTACTCAAGTACACTATTCAGTTTAATGTAGCTTTTTAAATGTGCCTCCAGATAGTAGTACTGAACTCTATCATCTTGCCTCACAGACATGGCAAATGATAACAAAGGATAACAAAGTTTTGTTTTTTAAGAAATGTATGTAAAATATTGGATTCAACAAGGTTTCTTCTACTCCTTCTTCTCTCTCCTATCTGCTGCTAGGTTAATATCCTCATTAAGTATTTATTACTTATCAATCAAAGTGGATGAACTAAATTATAATAATGAATTGCCTTTATATGAGCAAAGCAAGTATATAATAATATAATATACAAACACTTGTGTAATTGGTTAATGTTGTATTTCTGAATGGTCAGAGTAGATTTATGTGCTTGATGGATAAAGGCTGTCTTTATATATTTTCTTTATATATTGTCACATTGGTCTGAAAATACAACTCATTGTTACAATCCAGTATTGGTACAAAAACATGTCTGTGGGCACTGTTTGACATTAGATCTGGAGTCTCCATTCATGTCTCTGGAGGTTCATATTCCAGATAGTCTTATACTTTACCTTGTGTGTAGATTGACTATAAGAAAGGCAGTCACATGATTTAGGGAGTTAAAGTGAGTACAATGTCCCTGGGCCTTTCTTCAGTTTTAAAATGACTGCCATTCAGCCTTATGGACATAATAGACTGGATCTCCAGGAAAGCTGATTGCCTCGATTTATCTGATAACTTTCCCTCTTTTTCTTAATCTGTAAATTAATGCAAATTCCCTGATGGATAGGCAGATGTACAAACAAAGGACCAAAAGAGACTGCTTAAAAACATGTTCCCAGTCATCATCAATGCCAGTTAGATTTGGTGAGAATAAGCTTTTCATTTTATACTTTATTCATTTACATTGATCAGAATTTTTGTCTAATCAAAATAAACTTGAGCAGGTGTTGTACTACCCAATAAATCACCTTTTCAATGACAGATAATGCCTTACATGAATTGTTTTTAAGAGTACCTGGTGACTAAAACTGGAACCCAAAATCAAGTTGCTAGCTGACATTGAGCGGCAGGCTGCAATACCCTCATCTGTCTTTTTAATCTGGCTGTCTGCGCTAACTAGTCACTGAGTCACTGAGTCACTGATTGCACTGTATGTGTCATGCTTTTCTAAATGATAAAAAATCCATTCCTTCTATTTTATTGCTTTTTATTGAAGATTTATTCTATTCTGCATGGAATTTTTTTCCCTTCCAAACACATAGCCTAAAACTCGGGCTTTGTGAAAAGCAGTGAACGATCCAAAATATCTCCTTGGCAGACTGGCTGTAAACTGAGATTGATAATCTCACAGCTTCCATTATTCCAGTAAAGGGATTGAATTAGATGCCAGTTATGCCATTCAGAACCTGTTTTGGCAGGGAAAGTGGCCACCTATCCCAGGATGTGTTGGAGAATGTCAACTCCCTTTGGTTCTGTTGTAGTTCTGTAACATGGCAAGCTTGGTGTGGCCATGGATGAATGTGTACAAGATGATCGCTTCTTCTTCGGTATTCTACTGTTATTTTTGTATGCCTCAGCTTTTACTCGCAATTATGTGCTTTTTTAATCTCTTCTTTTCACAGTAAAATGCAGTGGATTTACTCCAGACAGTCACTGATAAACTGTATTTTATATACTGTATTATATAACTGTAGGTTCAGATGCTTGTTAGTCACAATATCATTTCATTTTAAGCATGTTATTTGTGGATATTCTGAAAGTCTGTTTTCATGGGCAGTTTCTCCTCTGAATTCTCAGTAGATTACTTGTCACAACATGCTATGTGCAGAAGGAGGAGACACGTAGGACTCTATTGTAGTCATGGCACAACCAAAATGTGTTGAAGCAAGTTGGAAAACCAACACTGTAGAGAGTGTACAATCGTAGAGGTGAGGGGTTCATCACAGGTGGTGGCATGGTAGAATTTATTTTCAAGATAATTGGTGGATATTTTAGATTTTGGGTCAATATAAATGGAAAGGTGGAGGCAGGCCTGGTTCAGGAGGTGTTCACTGTGGAGTTGGACACCATTGTAGAGCTAACTCACTGACTCAGCCGGGGATCTGAGAAACCTTTTAATCCACTGTAGCTGCTAAACACAGGAATTACTCTTTCAGTCTCCCTCTCGTGTGCTTCTTCTTCCAGAAGATATGAGAAGTAAATACAGTCGGCACGGTGTTGCCCATGGCAAAGCTTCTTTTGTGTCAGATCCTAAAGTGGTTCATTTTAATCAGCAAGGCTTCAATAGCAAAGCCAAACGGTCCTCCTGTGAGGTTTTCCCTTTTTTTCTCCATCCCATTGTTGTTTTTCCTGTTTATGTTATTAATAGCAAGGCCTAGTTATGTAGCCAATGCCATACAAGACCCCCATTCTTTCCCACCTAATGAAGTTTATTATTTCCAAGCCTAAACTCGCACACAGCAAGTTTGCTGCAGCTCTGGTTTTTCAACTTTTTTAAAGTGCGGTTAAAGACACTTTGGCTGACTTTTTTTTGTTTTTACAATGAATACTTAACACCCATCAGTTGTGTTAATAGGTTTCTTGTTCCATTTTTATTTATTTACCAGAAATTTACTCTGCTTCTTGATTTGCTCATTAAACTCATAATACTGCTGTGGCTAAACTATCCTATCAAATGACATACTTGAAGAAGACACACTCAAGAAGTTGCTACCAGAAGTTCTAGAATCAGCAGCAGGGTCAAGCAGTGGTAAGGGTACTTGGCTTGTAACCAGAAGTTTGAATGTCTCAGACCTACAAGAAATATTACTGTTGTACCCCTTAGAACAGTACTTAACTTGAATTTCTATACAAGTAGTTAGCTATGGCTTATAGTGTCCACTGAGCAGACTTTAATTAACTTTAAATAAACGATTAAATCAAGAATTACAATATTTCTTATTGAACTTAATCAAATTTAAATGTAATTGAGTAATATGGCTTGTATATATTTTTCTGTTGTGTTTGACTTGAGCCATTCCATCTATATGGGTCTATAATGGGTGACATGAAACCTGCGTTTGTGTTAGGGATATCTGAATTATTCAGGGCACTAACTGGGGCAGACCCCCCGGATATATTGTCTCATATTTCCTTTTCTCAGTCAGTGAAGACATGGCCTGGAACTTAGAGGAAAGGCTTCCCATGAATGACACAGAATGACACTGAAAATACCTGAGGAGTCCCTGTGTCTCCCTGCCACAAAATGTACTGCTGCAAAATATTGTAACGGGGATGGCAGGCAGCGCTTCCCCCGCCAATGGGCTTTAGCCATCCCCGAAGGGGCTGCTGGGAAACCTGGCTCCCGGGACTTAAAGCATTGTAAATAGCGTGTTCGATGTTCCGTTAAACCTAAACGTGTGGTCTGTTAATGTTGTTGTTATTTTTGTTATGACCTGTGCTAGTTGTGTTAAAGTTTAGAACCCTCACCATGGATAGGTTTATGTGTGCTGGTGAAGGCTCTCTGTGTCGATCGTGTGATGTCAGTTTTTTCCACTGCCAGTTCTGCCTTTAAAAAGGCGGCCGTAAGCGCATGCGTGAAATAAAGAGCACTTCTTTCTGTTAATCGCTGTCTGACTCCATGCTTGAACCCAGCAGAGTAGTAGAACTCCGAGAAAACGCTACAATATATTATACATATTACCTGAATCATTATTGATTTTGTGATTTTTTTAATGAACACAACTTTATCCGATTTACTCTTAACATATTCTTCCATTTATTGGTGGCTGTTCTTAGCACAAATACTGGTCATGTGAATAGAGCTTGTGTGTGTGTGTGCGTGTGTGTGTGTGTGTACACATGTCTGTGTGTGCGTGTGTGTGTGTGTGTACACATGTCTGTGTGTGCGTGTGCGAGTGCGTGTGAGGTTTTTTTGCGTGTGGTATGTCACTGAGGTTCTATTTCTAATTAGTCTATTTCACAACACTTGAGGTTTCAGGATATTATTTATCGTGGAATACTGCTTTGCCTTGGAGCCTTCTGCTGGCTGGCAATTCGATCCACATTTAATGTGAAGTTAAAAAAAGAATCCTGGCTGCATTGCAAACCAGTGCATTTATATCTAAAAAAGTAGTAGTCTTCTGGATAGTAGGAAGTCAGACACAGTAGTGCCACGTCTATATTTGGTAAAGCAATTTTGGTCGTATGCTTACTTCATATCTGGATTATTGAGATGTATAAGCTATTTACCTCTGTTTTAGCTTTACTCTGGTAGAAAATGAACTTTAAAAACACTGCCTGTCCGATTTTTTTCTGCCAAAAGTTTAATGAGACGTGGAAAAACTATATCGCATACAAACCAGGGTTATACATAGCGCCCACAATATGTAATCGTACTAGGTAAGGCGTTCCGGGCATCAGGAAAAGCAATGTGAATTAAGTTAGCCAGAGGATTTCTGTATGTGGCCTCGGAGATCCCTTAGGTTCTTTGTCCCCTTGTATTTATCCAGGTGATTGGTAGCTCTTCCCTAACGTTTTCTTTCACCCTTAAGTGTTTCCAACTCAGGAATGGGCAGCATGGAAGGGGGCCAGAAACAGGGCTCGTTGATGTGTGCCCAGTTTTTGTTGGCTTCTAAAGGAGTAGGAGTCGGCTTCGGGAGTATGGCTCCTGGCCTGTGCCCATTCCCTTCCCAGCGGGAACCCCAGGCTTTTAGTGGCTTGATTACAACGGTGTTGTCCTGATAATTACTGAAGTAAGGACCTCAAAGGAATTCTGGGCAGAGGGAAAGGTCTCTGTCTCCAGTTCTCTCATTTCCCCACCCCCCTCTCACTTCAACTGTAGTGCTTTCAGGAGACAGAGGTGGTCACGAATGCACGTTTAAAAAGAAAAGTTAGAAGATGACCAGGAGTCTCATTAAGGTCTTTGATAGCACCCCAGCACTGTATTCTTCATTCTCAGAAAACAAGCTTCCATCAGGTCCATCATATTTCCTAATATCAATGGAAATAAAAATGACTTTTAGGTGATGATTACAGCTTTCAAAGTAATTCCTGAACTGTTTGGCAATTGTGTGCTGTTTTGAGATAAGATGTACTAAGTTCAAAGATTCTTGTTTGTATAGTTTCTTGGTTCTGCCGATCGTAGCAATATGTTTATTCAAATTTACAATATTTTCAATACCAAAATCAAATGGTTAAAACAGTTGTTTTATTGTCGTGTTAGTTGTCTTCGGTAAAATATGTTTGTGTGTGTCTCTGTTTATTTTAATAGCTCCACAGGAAAGTGTTAAATACAGTGCATCATTCTTATTGTTGACTAGTCGCATGCTGGTGCTAATCGCTTTGCTGTGTGTAGGGTACAGCCTGCTTTTTAAATAAGCTTCTTGTTGGCTGTTGCTGTGCCGTGCAGTCACACTTCGGTATCCGCACTGTCTGTGCCTTTCGGTGCTCCGCACTCCAGATCTTTATTGGCTAGACTTGCCAGTTTAACAGCAGTAGAGTCTCACCCACAAATTTTGACACAACTACATCATGGATCTTTTTTGCTCCAACACTGTCTTCGTTGTCGACATCAGCGATCAAAAAAAGTAGAATTTAAATATTAACCATCAATCTTGATCGAGTGTTATGGCCACCATACTTTTATAAAATGGCGGTTGTACGATGCCAGACACACTCTGTTGAGGTTTGGCATATCCGGTCTGATATTTCTGGGTTCTTAGGGAAATAATAATTAGTGATGGTTAATATTTATATTTCAGGGAACTTCAGGCGTGTTATGTTACTAACTCAATTAATTTTGGGTTCATGAAAACTTAAGAGGTCCCTGCCTGTTTTATCCATAGATTAATCCAGTATTTTGGCTGCCAGAGCAGTCTGAGTACAATGATAAGGGGTGGACCTGGATCCTTCTCAGGATTTTAACCCATTAACCATTACTACAGTGCATTTCCCACAGCATTATCGGTCAAGTTCTGGGAAGCACTTTGACAAGTTTGCTCCCTCTTGCAGATCTCTCCTTTAGGGATTGAAATCTGTTGTTTTTTTTCTTTCTTTTTTTTTGGAGCTGCCTGCAGCGCCAATCCCAGGCTCCCTTGGAGGGGGTAAGGAACAGCGCTGAGACTTGTCGCGCTCCTCCTTTCATGTCTGTGTGGGGTTCACCCGGAGGAGACATGGAGAGCTCTGATCAGCGCTCTGGCTCATTTCAATGGGTGTGGAGCGAAACCCCTAGAAGACTTTCAAACTAAAAGCAAAGAGCACGTCTGCCTTTCACGTAGCAGCAGGAATTGAATTTGCTCAAATACTTCACAAACATGTTACAGAATGCACTCAGACTGAATGTTCCAGACTGATGAAAATACTCACTTGAGGCTAAACTACATGAAAGTAAATATGTTTATTCCTCAGTGTACCAAGAAAAAGAAAACCTCACAGATTGCATGGATCAATGTGAGGGTTCGACTTTATCTGCTTCTCATGTTATACTCATGAGATACTTGAAGCTTATTGTGAGTATCCTTGCATCACCTCCCTGTGAAGAGGAAAGTAGAGAAAGCCTGGTTGAAGCACACCCATGCCAAGTGGTTGAACCACTGGTTGAACGCTTTCTCCTGTTTTATCTATGGTATTGGAAAATCAAACCAAAGTAAAGTCAACTTTATTCGTGTATTTTCTCTGGTAGTGCATTTGCCTGATTATCTCAAACAGGTTTCTCATTGTCTTGACTGTGAGAAGTGCAAGTATGTACACGCGTCAATGATGAATATTTCAACATCTACATGCCGTTCCCTTTTTTATGTTGTGGATGCAATATGAGAAAAATGGAGTGAAGCGGGTTTTCTCATAAATATCAGTCAATGTGAACACATGAAATGCTTCCAAATCAATATGGCTTGTAAATCTACCTTAGAAAGTCTGATGGCCCTGTAACTAAAAATACTCTTTGACAGAAGGCCTTGTAGTGTACCTATTTCCTGCAGTCGAATCACACCAGACTAGAGGGATTGTGGATTCTGGCCACATGTTTGTGTTCACATGATTTTAGCTATTTAGCTCATTTATTCTTGAGTCATATACAGGGCCCCCAGCTAAAAGTTTTTTACCATGCAAAGTAATGGTACTGATTTTAATGATGTTGCTAGGTGTCCCAGCCAACGGCATTGCTGAGCACCTCTTCTTTAGAATCGTATTGCTGTTTTCATTCTTTTTCAGTTGTGTTGTCTGATCTACTGCAATAGCATATTTATGCTATAATCTCTAGTAATACGCTTGACAATATCCTGTAAGTAAGCAAGAATTGCGTAACTTCTCACAATACAGCTAGCAAGGCATCTAAGCTAATTTTAATTGCAGAACTGATTTTTAAACAAAAAGTAGCAGATTTAATCATGATCACCAGAGTAAACTTTCAGGTGACCAGCATTAAATATTTGGTTAATATTCCCTCCGTTTAGTCATGGAAAGTTAGGCTGAACAGTGCTGAACTGAACAAGGAGAGGCATCAGGTCAGAAAAAATAAAAGCTATTTTCTGTGCAGTGAGTAACAATGCTTATTATAGCGTGTTCTACAGTTGGAATGGAACCTGCAAAGCTATTATAGTTCTGACCTTGTGCTTTTAGGCTGCTGTGCTTTGAGAAGAACATTTGTTCTAGGGCACACAGGGATACGCCTACTGTACCTGCAAATTCACCTGCATGAGGGAAAATCATTTCTAAAGGTCAGCCCATCTGCAGTACTTTCAGGAGGTTAGGCTGACCTTTAAAAATTGTTTCTCTTTTCTATGTATTCTGTGTGATGGGGGTGTGTGTTTTTACATACCAAAGATTTTTAAAGACGCAGGATTAAACGGTCTACACAAGAATGTTGACCTCATGTAAAAATATGCACATCCCTTTCCTGTTACAGTTGTGTTGTTCTTGTCCCCCATGTGGTTGTTAAGAATCTCTAAGAGACTTTAAAGGTGTTGCTAAAGCTTTCCCTTGTTCAGCAGGTGCCTCAGTTACAAAAGCTGAGGAAAGTGCTAGCATGTTGCCAGGAATTGTAGGGGACTCTAAGCCTGAAAATGAAAGATTCCCTTATTTAGGGTCGACAGTGGGTGGATGAGCCTACTCAGAGAACATAATGTTGGATGGTGAGGTGGAATGAGAACAACAGCAGACGCACTGTGAATCGTTAGTATCTTCTATCTGAGACTGGCCTGACACTGCATAGGCAGTAGAACGAGGATCGGTGGATGTAATATCAAAGGAAGAATTCTTCAACATGATTTTCCATTTGCCTGTGTACATAAATATTTTTCCAGATGCATGGGTAAGTGTTGGGGGCGTCCATCCATTATCGTTTTAACGGATCATTATCTTTTATAGGTATCTAGCTTGTTAGCATATTGGCCATGCTTTGCATGTCATATAACACATCATATAACTATTTTTACTTATTTTGCCAACTCTCTCATTAAACCCACCAACAATTACCATTCTTCCAATCGTAATGGGTATGTGTTCTGGTAGCTAATATTTACTCAATCTTATACCAACTGCTTAACATGAGTGTTTAAACATTGAAGTTAATAAATAAATAAATATTCAAAGGATTTTGTTTTTATTTTGCCATCTCATCCATAGTCACCGTTGGCCCGTATCAACTGTTGGCCAGTATTTCTTCCCTTAGTCTTGATTTTAAACCCACAACTATCTTTAATATTTTCCTGCATTTTTCCCCCTCCCCTCCTATGACTAATTTCAAAATGTAATTAACCCTAATATATTTTTTCCAGGGCTCTTGATTTCAGAGCTAGAACAGGCAGTAGAAATGACATACAAGATACATTATCTTACACCGTACAATCACCAGTCTCCTCTCTGATTACATTCCAAACATATAATTAGAATGATGTTCTGGTTTGAATCCCTACTGTGGTTTTGATTCAGGGGAAAGGCCTGTGTCATTATTCTGCCTGTTTTTGCAATAATCACCATGTGATATTATATTGGAGCAATGCAGGCACAATAACTGCTCCAGGGCTCCCTCTTCTGGTGACTGTGGAGGAGCATTTCTTTGAATTCCTTTCAAACTTTCTCTAAATATGTATATGATATAATTTAACTTTATGAAACATGGAATATCATCCTTAATATGAAAAACAAATACCAAACATGTTAAGGTTTTCCATGGGAGTGTAATTAGAGTTATTAGGGACCTATCTGGATTAGGGATTGGTATGGGGTGGTGGATGCCAACAGACATGCCCATGAATGTCTGTAAGGAAGTCACTTTAAATCACAAGGTCCCACCTTAGGCAGCTGTATGTTTCGATCAGTACAACCAACTGTGTATCTTCCTCCTCTCATGTTGCTCCCTTTGCCTTATGCGTATGAATTAATCTTCAATGTTGTGATTTTATATTTGTGATTAGTGCAGTCCCTCTCTCTCTAATCCCCTGAGCTTCATCTCTTTAATCCACAGAAAACACCAGTTACCCTTCAATGAAAATATTTGTTTAAGAGCTTGAAGGCGGAAGACAAGGCATCATAGCCGTCTGTCTGTTGATCAAAAGCAAGCAAACAAGCTGCAGATTTTCAGTCTTGACAGGACAATCTGCCTGTGAAATTAACTCAGTCCTTGAGATGATATTACCTTGCATTTAATGAGAGATTGTACTGCTAGGGAAATTATCCGAAAGTGATTGTATGACCTTCCGTTATTGTTATAAAATGTTCTGTACCATTGCCCGGACAAGGGTGTGCTGGCTTGATCCTTGCAAAGCATGGAAACTACTAATTATTCAGTATCTGGTTTCCTCTGCAAATGTTATCAGGTTTTATCAGCAGCTCAGACTCCCTAGAATTAAGACAAATATCTTAACTTGACTCCTACAGTCCAGAGAGTTGCATTGGTTTGATTATTATCCTTTAAGATTCTGATAGAAAGGGGTGTGTCTCCGAATCTAAGGTGAGCCTCATTTTTCAGTGAAGGTTGGTGGTATGGTTTTGTGCCTTTAGTAAGTCCTGAATAATTTCTCCAAATCCCCTATCAATGCTATTATTATTTTATCATTCTTATTTTGTCATTCTCATCTACGATTTGTCATAGTTCCTCGGTTTTCCAGAGGAGGGCAGCAAAAATTCACTTTTGACTCTGTAGTTACAGAACCTCCAGGCCAAAGGCCTACACCTGGTGTTATTTTCCTTGTTCGCTGTTCAAAGTTCTTCCCAGTGTGTGTTAACTTGTTAGTAGAGACAGACTCAAGGGTCTGTTAAGGGATAGTACACATATTGTCTAAAATGTGTCCAAATTTGAAACTTGGAGATGTACTCAATCGTCTGTTGACAAGTTTCAGCACCGTGTCAGTTTCAACACACTATATCTATTTGCTCTGTTAGTCATTCCCACCAAAAATACTGAAAGGTTTTAGATCTCATTACAGGCTGTAGCAACCAGCATGATATTATAATAGCAGCTGGTTTAATATTGATGTATGTTCTTTTTTCTTGGGTTAAGAAATCTGCTGATCATCCCTCTCGTATTGCTTCTGTCTACTGTATAATGAACATTTATTTGGGGAAAATCCAATTTACTATTATGAGCTTTACTTACAATTAGAAAGCCAATAGTTTAAATTATGCTTTGTAGTGTAATGTGAAACTAGAGGGTTTCCTACCCCACTCCATGGACATGGAGAAGCAGAGTAGTGAAACTAGAATCCATCAGGCAGACCCGCTACTGTAGCAGAGTCTACTCACTAAGAGCAGGAATTTAATATTTTTTCACTCCAAAATGGGCTTCATAGTCAGCAATACTGACATAAATAAATAAGTGAAAAACCAGGTGCGACTGAATCATAAAGGTTTGCTTCTTGCTGTGGAATATGCTGTCATTCCTGTTTTGATTGAATTATTTTTTAAGGCCACTAAATGCCTGCTCACTCCCTCCTGGCATGCATTGGCATGGTTGTCTGGCTGCATATTAGGCCCACTTTCCCATTTGCTTTGAAGACAAAGCAATGGTTAATGCACATTTCTGGATCAATTTATTCCATAAGTTTTCACCCCTGGTTCCATCCTCCCCTGTTACCCCTGTGAAAAGTGGGCTGGAGTTCTGAAATTGGAATCTGGACTGGGTTGCGAGAATGTAGCTGCTAATGGCTGTTTGGCATAAATTAAAGAAAAGTCGGGCCTGTGTTCCTACTCAAAGCTTCTGAATATTCAGAACTAAGTATGTTTATTCATTCAAGCTAATTTTCTTCTGTAGCATGCCTAAGTTTTCATCTTCAGAGGAACTGGAATAAACTTGCTGGATTCCCGATATCCATCCTCAGTGGTCAACCAGTGGTCCACTTTTACAATGGATGCATTTATCCATCGGTTGTTGTATACATTGGATTATGCATGTGTGCTGTTCCATTTTGAGCTTGGGCTATTAATTAGATTCCCTAACTGCACAACCAGGCAGTTATCCAACCTGGGTGGTGTGTCCCTGAATGTCATATTGCTGAAACTGGGAGTATAGTGTATAGTATTTATATATTATATTATATTTAGTAGATTATCCAACCAAAGAAAGTGAAGGACATGGCAGAAATAAACTGGAAAAGTACAGAAGAGCAGTGAAAAGCATGTGTTAATTGCACAATGGCCACCATTAATATCTGAGAGCTCTATAGGACGTGGATCTCTTTAGCATCTCAGATTCCAGCTTGGTTGATGAAATGTCTGAAAACAAACAGCACTAGGCTTTTCTGGGCATGGAGATGGAGTTCACAACCTGTCAATGGTTCAGGGCATGAGCGGAGGGTGCCAATGTTATATTGACTGGGAATGGTGTCCTCATGTTGACATTGTGTCACAGGCTGTCACCCTCTATACTGTTGCCATATTAGTAACATAAACACTAAATTGGTTTGACTGAATCAGCATCTGTTCTCCACCTAAGAAGACATATCATGGACTATTGGTGCTATTATATTTGTGATTTCCCATCCACTTGTGATTGGACACACTAATTTAAGCTAACAAGCTTAAATTTGGAAATTGTCAAGAGCAGAAAGAGCCGGTTTCGCACCTTGAACCATAATGTGGCCCCAAATAGGTAAGTATTCTCAGCACAATCTATACAAAAGCACTTTAATGCAGAGAATACTAACCCTCGTTTTTCACATTGAGAATGAAACGACATCCTCCTTCTTCGAGGCTTGAATGCTCCCAACAGAGTAAATGGTGGCCGCCTCGACTTTTCTTGGAATGATCAACTCTTCCATTAATCATTAATTTGTGCACCAGTAGGTGTTGACAATTCCTGTCTGATAATGCTGGCCAGGCATTACTGAGGTAACAAGGAGTTATTTGTGTAGCACAAGACAGGTTTACAATGGTGATGTCACCACATGGTATATGCTATAGATTTTTTTTTCCCTTGACCAAATGTTTGTAGGCATAGTAGGAAAATATATTTTTCTGAAGAATGTCAGCCTCAAAGATAAGCAGGATTGTATTCTGGTGTGTGTTCATCCACACATGCTGCATCATGCTATTTTCCCCCGTTCTCTTCTATCGATTAAAGCACAATATGATGCTAATGATGCTGACTCTGAAGACTGTGTGGCTAGCTTTGAGAACATTAATGTAAGATCAATGCAAAGATAAATTGCTCTGCTAAGGATTTTTTTTTTCCATTCACACTGTTATCTCCTTGCTTTTCAACAAATGGAGATATTTCAACTCCCTTAGTTTGATGACATCTACAGATGGCTTCATAAGAATGGAGGTCATAGAAAAGACCCAAACAGAGCCAACTGGAATCATTGACTTTATGTTGGGCAGCTTTAATAGAATCTGTTTGCTTTATCGCTCTGTTTGGCCATACGTATGGGTGCTTTGTGTAAATAGCTTTTATTATCTCTCTGTATTATTTCTCTCTCTTTTTCATTTCAATTGGAGCTCAATTGTTCTCTCAAACTTGTACACTGTGCACAAGTACCTCGTCTGTGTATGGCAATCCACCACATTAAAGCCTAATCTTTCGCAGCGGATGAAGAGATTATAATATGCTAACATATTATAACTTTTAACAGACCTGTAGTCATATCCTCTCGTTGTTTTTCTGGTTTCTAAGTAGAAAATTTGTCCTAATTTTAGGTGGCCTGATGATAATGCGATTGGAATCCCTATGTTTGCCTGTGAGCCCGGGAGAGAATCCGAAACTGTTGCAGAGAAATGTGCCATGTTCAAAATAGCAATTTGTCATGATGCAAAGACATTGCTTCTTAAATTGGAGAACATGGTCAGCCTGATTGGCTATTGTGTAAACATATCCTTACCACACCTATATCTCTATAACTAGTTTAAGCCAAACCTTTTAACACTGTGCTGGCTCCACCATGATGGACCATGAGAATTGCAAAATCGGCTTGGCCACACCTCATCTCGCCAGCACCAACGTCTACTGGCTGTGTTACCAGTGACATCTTCTTGAGAATTTGGAGTTTTACCAGATAAAAGCGGAGTGTTATTGCTTGCACGTCTTTTGCCTGCCTCAAAAGGAACTGACCTACGTATTAGGTCACAGCTTACCTCATGCATCTCTTCCTTCCATTGGTATTGGTAGAGAATCACAGTGCATCACTATTTTGTTCTATTCTGCAGTGTAATCGGTCTTAACAGAAACAAACCCAGTCCTTTGCTGTTGACGCGGCCCTGCACAGAATAGACATGCCTCATGTATTTTATGACTAGATTAGAACTAGGGAAATGGAAAATGGTCTGAGTGTGTTCTCAAAGGAAAAATCAATCAAATGGTGGGCAATCTTTTTCAGAGAAAGAAGGATTGGGGGATCCTTTCAGTTGTAATCCATTGGGAAAAGTAAGGAAGAATTTATGTTTTTATAAACCCCAGGGAGGTGATTCATGGGTTCTACTTACAAGGAACAAAACGCTCTTTTGTTATCTGTGCAGTTGATTTTTCATGATTTTTGTTTGCTAGAACTGAGATTCTAATAATGTCTAATAAAATTCTAAGATAACTGAGGTAAGTATTCAGTTTCAGTCTATACTTTTTATATAATACATATTACACTCATGATCAACTCTTTGTTTTACATCAGCTTCTAATCATTTATTTACATGTATTTTATTTTTTAGATCTGTTTGTATTTACTATTCATTTTGTAAGAGTAGGAAATTAGGAAATTACATACTTGCCTGTAATTTGCAGAAAGTTGTTAATCAGATTGTATATAAATGCTACTGTTTTAGACAATTGAAGTGGTACGATTGCTATAGCGTCACTCTGTAAAAGAGTTCTTTAAAACACCCTTTGTGGGGACCATAAACTCAGGGGAGTGCCGTGGTTATGATTAAAATAAAGAACTTGCATTCAATGATGTCTTGTTCACAGCGCTGTCGGCAGCTGCTGGCTTGTTTTCTGTCAATATCGAAAAAGGTCTTTTGTCTACAAATAACAGGCCAGTTGTGCTAATTGCATGTTTTAAACTAGTGGTTTAGGTAACAAGAACCCGAATGGCGAAGACTACCACAGAAGCCATTGGATTTGAAACAGCTATGAATGCATTATTATAGTCCTGGCTGTGACAGGCTCGTCAAGTGGTTGAGAGAGGAAAGTAAAAAAGTTCCATTAAAGTGGTAGGACCCCTCAGGGCAGTATATTTCTGATACATACCCAGCACCGATTTCCTTGGAGTGTGAATAAACAGTGTTGCCTTGTTTTTTAATGTTGTTTTAATGCTCGCCTCTGAGCCCAGTCCTACATTTATCTGATTTTTCTCTGCTAGTCTGGTAATCCAGACATTTCTCCAGATAAACTGTACTGAAACCCTTTATTCCTGCTTGTGGTGGTAAATTAATAATATGAATTGTATCGAGCAGTTTGGCAGCAAGTGGAATTCAAAGACTGAGAGTTGCTGGTGCTGTATACCGAGGGGTGGTCTGTATGCTCCTTGTGAAAGTTACCCTTCCTCTTTGTCCTCGGTTGGGGCAGCAAGCCACAGCCCATGTGCCGTCCAGCTGCCCTAACGTCACTCGCTCCCAGAGCAGCTATCTGCCGGGCTTGGAGCACACATAGGCCCTTTAGGTGAGTGTCCCCCAAAACCAGGAACTAGCAGGGACTGGGGTGCAACATCTAACATAGTGTTGGAAGGTTTACGGAGTTGGAAATCCAGGTAGTCCAGTAGTCAACTCTCGAATATTTGCATTTTCCATTTATATCACGTTTTATATATTTGTATAATTTTATCACTCTATGGAGTTCTCAATTAAAAGTTTTTTTTTTCCCAGCCTCAAAAACTGAATGAGAGGATGTAAGCAGTGTAGGAAGTAAATTATTTTAATATTGTTAAATAAATCATCAAAAAGGGTTGATTTGCGTTCTATATTTCATTGACTTTTTTAAGGTTGTTTATAATTTAATTTAATTTAAGGGAACAGCAGTGAAAATGTATCTAATTGTGTTAAACATTTATTGTTTCCAAGTTTAATGGTAATTTTAGAGTTGTGTATTATCTTTTCTAGAAGACAGATCTGGCTATCTACAATGCACATAAAATATCCCAGTCATTTATCTTTACCTTGCAATTCCTTTGATTGGGAGAATGACTCACATACCTGTAAGGGCTTACAATCCCAATCCCCTTGTTGACTGGGATGATCCATGCCAGATTTTGCCTAGAGCCCAACTTTTGTTCTCTCGTCAATGGCATACCGGCTGCCTTCCTCCACTCCAAGTAAAACACACTTATCTACTGAAGGGTGACTACATTGTTTGCTTCCTCTCAGAGCTAGACCAGGGTTTCCCAGGGTATTTACTTGCAATACAACTCTAAGCATGATATCTGGAGTAGCTGTTCTCTGATTCAGGGTATTGCAACAGGACTCAGAGAAACTAATTTCACAACTTCGGTGGGAGTTTTTGATCTAGGCTTGTAAAAGACTGGACGTACCATAAATGTCGGGCATGACGAGGAAAGGCTCAGGCAGACCATCCTACTACTACAGGCTGCTGGGCCGGACCCGGCTGCAGAGACAGCGCAGCCGATCACGCAGTCGCAACCGACCTCCAAACCGGGGTAACTGATACTTTTCTTTCTCCAATGTCTCAGTCCTTTCCTCGAACACTGATTTAAAACAAGTGTTACTTCTGCAATTTTAAAGTTTTCTCCATGCTTTATTTGTATGGTTTTAGCCTGATAATTGACATTACCTTCTTGGGTATGGAGATATTGTATAGTATTGTACTGTACCAGACAGCAGTGAATATGAACAATGTTTGTATCTCAACACTGATAGCCGCATGTCAGAGCCACAAAATAGAACAATTTTAGAATTGGTTAGGCAGTGACAGTTAATTTATTATGTTTCTCCTTCCTTCTTCTGAAATTTATGCTGCGGGATACAAGAATCATACAAATGTACAAAGCTGTTGTCATGGAATACTGAAGTTGCAACAAAGACACAGTAGTAAATGTTTATGCGCTGGTATCAAGGTGTCGCCATGTGGCTTTTTTCCAAACAGAAAAGGAGACGGCCGGATCTCTGTCCATGAGGTGTTGCATGCGCCTGTTGCTGCAGGCTTTAATGGCAGTGCTATAGCACACTGTTGTGTCGCCTTGCTTTGATCATAACTGCCACCCCAACCGCTCAGATGACCAACTCGTATAACCAGTCGTAACACCTGACGCCAGCCCTGTACTTTTAGACTTCTGTACTTTATAATGTACATGAGTGTTCTATAAGGGCTGGTGCGTGTGACAAAATCAAATTTGACCAGTCTTGCTTGCATCATCTTTGCGTAGTCGACACATTTTGTGTTTGTAATTTTCTGCTTAGGCCTGTACATGACCCATAATTCCATTCAAAGCATTCTTTCTTGGTTTTAACAAACTTCTGGCAATTGATATATCAACAGGTTGGAGAGGGGGCCAACTTGCCATCCTGCCGCAGAAAGTTAGCATCAAGGTTCAGCTTGACCAATTATAAAGAAATTACCGTTTGTCTGCTAGAGAGCAGAGCCAGACTAAAAGCCTGTGACGACAAATGTCTTAAATACATTTCTGCCATTATGCTATTAGGGCAGATGCTTTCAAGCGTGGACCCTTGTGGATGAATGGTCCACATTATCAGACATGACCATATCAGGCAGCTGTTTTATATATCACTGTTACTGGCGTGTCCTTTCTGCATGAAAATAGAACCAAAGAGAGTAACGATGAGAAGGGTCCACCGGTTTTTCTGTTAATAGCCGCCTCTCATTACCCACACGTCACACGCTTATCTCTTTGCCACACCTCACACATTTATGCAGTGTTTTGTCAGTTGCAATGGACGGCTCAGCTAATTCTATCATGACATCCTGTCAGACAATTTTTCCATCAGTGAGAATTTGAATAGACAAAACAAGAGAAGAGAATGTGTTTCGTTGCCCTCATAGTTCTCTGTAAAACTCACATTCAGAAAGACTAACTCTGCCAAATAGATTTTCCAGCTGTTCTTGCTTCAGCATTCCTCTAAATACGTCAAATCCTCAACAGCAACCAGTGAGTTTATGTTTTATTTTTTTTACAATTCTGAACATTGTATGCACCAACCATCTGTATGCACCAACCATCAAATCCCAGAGGGCGTGCACAGTGCTGCGGCACCCAGGACTCTCCCTCTCACTCCCCCTATTCGCCAGTGCTGACAAAATCGCATTACATCACCATTCAACCAGCTGTCAGACTCAACACGAAACTTCCTAACTTTGACGGTGCAGCAGCTGACAAGGAAGCTCAGAGGATATTTTCTTTTTGAACTCCAAACCCATCCACCCTGGTTTATGATAATTTCTCTTTTTAAACCCATCATGATAAATGTGGGATGATCATTGTCAGTGCATTTTAAAGATTTAAAAGGGTAAAAGCTTCTCCTTTCTCTGGCAGTTTTTTCTCTTACACATACATCGTGGGTTCAATTTTTTATTGAATTAGCATGACATTAAATTTGCAACAACAACGAGGTGCAGTTTCCCAGTGATTTCGAAATACTGTAATATAATATATTTTGATATAACCAGAAACCTGTATGGTGCAATAATAAATGAAAAACTAACAATACAGTGTAATAGTGTTGTAACTGATTTTATCAAGAGCACTACTCCTGGTGAAGCAGATGTCACTGTTCCACAGGTTTCAGTGTAAGGAAAATATTTGTTATAACGCATTTAGGATCCCAAGCTGCTTTTGTTATCAAAAACCATAATAGGAAAGTTCCAAAAATGGGATTAAGACCAGCCTTTGCTGAGCAAACTGTG
The DNA here is from genome assembly GCA_025775065.1 of Hiodon alosoides. Lineage (NCBI taxonomy): Eukaryota > Metazoa > Chordata > Actinopteri > Hiodontiformes > Hiodontidae > Hiodon > Hiodon alosoides. The sequence goes on from JAOYSI010018133.1 coordinate 21,869, forward strand.
GCTTAAGCCAGCTCAACTTCTGCCAACAGTGGTTGTCTATCTCTAAAATTTCAGTGGAAGTGGAATAAGCCCTGAAATTTTTAAACACCCAATTTTAAATGAGATGCCATGAGAAGAGAAAAAGTTTTCAAAAGTGTTGTTTGGATAAATTTCCCTTAATGAAATTAAACACTCCTACAATATAATGTTGAAAATTTGAAATCCTGTTTTGAACAGGACTTGTGAACTTGTACATTTCCATCACACTTCTAAACTACTGAGTCATCCTACACAGTGTAATTAATATGGCCACAGAAAACTGAGATTAAATAAATTGCTTTAATGTCCGTTTTTCTGCTAACTGGCGATTCAGAAACTTGTTCAGTAGCAAATGATTTTTTTAAAGATCCATTCCCAAGTGGATCTTTGAAAAAAACATTTGCTGTTGGAATTCTCCATGATTCCTCCTTAAATGGAGGGCCTCTGCAGACCCATGTGTTTTTTCAAATTATTATTTAAATAGACATTTTTTATTTATTTATTGCTGAGCAGACCCATTCGGCTTTTTTTTTTTTGCAGTTCCTCGATGACAAAAAGACTTAAAAAAGACTTTAAAAAGAAATTTAAAAAGTCCTCTTCGTCTATTTGAGCTGCTGTGTAGCTATCTGATGTGGTTCTGGTCTGTAGTGAAAAACAAATAAATTAGGTGCTCAATGAAAACATGTGCACAATGTCGTTTCATCGTTAATTTTTAAACACAATGTCTTTGAGTGGGTAGTAACACATGAGGAAGCAGATATGATAAACTTTTCACAGGGAAATGTATAATGGTATTTCAGGAAAAAAAACAAAAAAAAAACTAATAACTAAGTAAAGTATTTCTACTGTTTATTTCCGTGCCAGGCAACACAGACACAAAACACTGATCTTGTCGTATTGGGAAAACTTTTAATGAGAGGACAATCTGTAAAACAGGCTATTCTGCTTACATTATCAATGACATGGAGTAAGAGGACATGGGGAATGTTTTGTCTTTATCTTCCCACACTGCGGTGAATACTGAGACTGATATACATGAATTCCTGCAAGTTATATAGCATCCCCAGCAATAAACCACTGAGTTTTTTAGAGGTGTTATTCATTTCTGAAAACCTGTATTACTTTCAGGATAAAAGGCTGAATGTCACCCCCTATGGAATACTCGCTTCCAAATTTTTGCTTCAAAAACTCAGTCAACAGTCTCTTCCAGGAATACAGAGATATATTTCATACACTGTAAAAAAACTAGCTTCCTTCTATGAACTGCTCCCACAAATAGTTTGAAGACAAAAGAAAGCATTTGCCAAGCAAAACAAGCACAGTGTTGTTTCTCTATTAGGAAGCACATGTTTTTATTTTAAATAAATCCTCATGCCTAAGAAAAACATACCAAAACAGGAAATTGGAAATTCAGACAAAACACGACAAAGCTAATGTCATAGTGATGTATAATTGGTGGTTTCATCTGTTTTTCTGTTTTCTACTAAAAAATGAATTCTAACATCTAACCATTTTGCTTTCTCTAGGGTAAGTGTGGGGAATTACAGGCCTTTGAAATCTTCTTCTCACCCAATTCCTTTTGTCTCTCTCACTCTTGGCTTCTCATTCCCTGCTACCGCAGTTAGTCTACTGGTTGGTTCAGGTAGAGTGAGGAAGAAGCCCATGAAAATGCCGAGCTTCGACGAAGTGACAAGGTGATTGTGGGGTCTTCATCAGCACTATGACTGTGACATATCTATAATACGGTTTTTTAACTGAAGAGTCGTGACTTTGTTTAAGATTTAACAGATAAAGTTTGCAGTATATGAAACTTTATTTAATTATATTGTAGGGGGCAATAGGTGTTAGTTTGTGTAGCTTGTAATCGCTACGTCACATTATGGGAACGACTAATAGAGCATGCCATTGCAAAAACAACACATTACTCGAAGTCACTGCACTGATTGAAATGAATGTGCTCCCAAGTCACTGAATTTTTGTGAAGGCTTGCTTCAAATTGAGCGTGACCTGAAAAGAGGAGCTTTCCGATTTAGATGCAGCGAGACTAACTCACGCATGAAGGCTAGAGTAGCAATTGAATAAAGATGAATATTAGAGAAGGCTTTACAATTTCCTGCTCAGATCACTTTGTCTCGCACAAAATCAGATTATATATACTTAGCTTTACTATTTTTTTTTTCTTGTTTCAGAACCATGCTGCACCAGTGGAGTTTGTTAACTAGTGTGCATAATCATTTCTTTGTCTCCTTCCATGCCTAAAAAAAACAATCATTTTGAAAAATTGTCTGATATTGAATCTTCATCGGCTGCAAAAGGACCTTCACATTTACATGTAATGGAGGGGAAAGAGCCATGGTATGACTTAACAGAATCGACACAAAGACTTGTCAGTTTGTCACCACATTAGACACATTTAACTCATCTTCCAGTTTCCAGTTGGTTATTTAAGCATTTTTGAAACTATACTTCAATGGTTATTATTTTCTTCTGTGATGTATGTTTTTTTCATTTTTTTACTACCAGTCTGAGGTCATATGTTTTAATAACTGCTAGCTGAATCTCTGGGTAACATAGAAGTACACAATAAGCTTTGAAATCCCAGAACGCCTTAAAAGTTGAACCATTCGCTGTAGAGGTACAGGATACATTCTGTAGGAAATATTTCAAGCAGAAACTCTCTATTTTGTTTTAAAGTAGACTTGAAATGAAATGAAAAACATTGTATTTTGGCTGCTACAAATCCAGTCATACATGCAGAGTGCCTTTCCTTGCTGTTAGACCTGCAGGTGAGGGGTCTGCAGTGGATTACTGGTGATAAAATCACCAATGACAAATATATGTCCTAATAACATTTTTGTTTGTCAGTGTCTGTTTTATCAAGTAGGTATCTGAAGAACTAATGTGGCCAGAGACCGGTCTACTTCCTTAATTTGAATAGCAAATGTCGATTGTCCTTATTTGTGAGTGAACAATTTGCCTATGTATGAGTTTTGAATGGAATACTGTCTTCTAGTACTTTTGGTGACAAACAGCGTTGTGTGATGTGTGCGTTGTTGTTTTCCCTAAATAAATGAATTTATAATCCTTGTAAGCTCTTGGAAAAATGGTCAGCTAGTCACGATAAACAAGCTTTATAAGTTAAAAAGAAAAGAAACTGGGAAAGATCCCTCAAGAAAAATAATCATTAAATCGTCATCAAATCATTTCCCTCTGTTCAGTTTTTTCTCTGTTTTTCTTGACTAAATGACACTGAATTCTTCTAAGAGTTTGGAGAGAACTTGAAGGTCAGTCCAAGTGGGTTGGTGTAGATGAGCAAGATCAATGGCTGATAACCTTTGCACCCATTATGACTATTTTGGTTTTGCCAGGGCAACTCCAAGTTTAGTCTGTAGAGAATTTGGCATTCTCTAAAGGGCATTTTCGCATTCAAGCTTATTTCCTCAGCAATGTGAAATATATGTCCATAAAATTTCCATAAAATTACACATTTATGTGCAATTTACCCACAGAGCAGAATACTGACTTATAATTTTGCCAAATTGGTTCAGTTAAGATTTACTGCATTGCCAAACTTTTAATAAGGAGTGAATGATAGCGTGGAAGAAATCCAATCAGTTTTTTTTTACTTCTATTGATTGTACTTTGAGTGATGTAGAGCAGTGATTCAGACAGCTGCCACTGTTTATCTATTACTTCTCCCTAAATTCCATCGGCTTTGCCATTGTGGGGCTGTCTGGATTGAAATCAATGATAAGTGGACTCTGAAGTGCAATAGAACCCCCAGAAAATCCAGGGAGACCAAATCAATTGGAACCTGTAGCACCCTTAAAGATAATTGGAAAGAGTAAAAGTTTTGTGTGTGTTATTTTCCTGAAACCAAAGACAATGCTAGCTAGGGAAAAGGTTATGTTGCTCAATGCAAACGACTTAGTCAGTGTGCGTCCAAGATATGATCTAATCAATGCCTAAAATTATATTTTTTATTCAAACTTGAACAAAATAATGTCACAACTAAAAACTCAGTTTTTATGCTGGGGTTTTACCATGCAATCTTTTGATTACAAATAAAACATTTAATAAATTACCCCTTAGTGTGGCTTGACTAATTGATAGACAGAAGACTTGATAACAATAACCAGGTACCCAATATAACATCCAGAAGGTGAGGTGTAATTCGTGCAGCATTCCCGACTTGGAAATTTTTGGATCAGGGAATTCTGGTTTTCAGCCATGTCTGAGGTGGGATAGTTATTCTGGGACAAATTGTGCAGGGACGTTACAGCAGCTGAGGGAACACACAACAAGAGGGCCAATTAGAACCTTAGCTGCGTATTCAACTGGCTCAATGGGAGGAAGGGGAGCACTTAGTGAAATCTCACAGGAATACGGTTAGAACACACAACTTGCAATATTTACGTACAAAAGTCTGAGACTCTTTAGAATGTGCCCAACTGAGTATTGGTTGTCACGTTGTCATGAACATGTGTGGAATTTCATAGTTTCCCAAAGTATGAGGCAACAAAATACATTCGATATAGGATTGCACTTTCCACAAATACACGAAGAGTGCTCTGTGAAACACAAAACAAAGAAGAAAATAAGAAAGCTAGGTTAGTCAGAAGATGTAAGTTATTATATGTTTGTGTCTCTATAATGTTGTGCTTGTCTTCCATATCAATGCTGAGCAGATTCTGTTTCCAATGACACTTTTTCCTCTTTTTTTCCCTGTCTGTCATGGTTCTGTTCTCTCTTTTGAGCTGAATGGATCCCGTTTTTCATTTGTTTTCTATGCTATTGTCTGTTGTAGTCTGCTCCCTGATTAAAACCTCCACACATAGAGGAACAGAGCAGGACAAGCATCTCAATAGTAAAAACTGCCTCATTTAGGCCGTTTTGCCTTTCCACGTGTGACAGTGTGCTTGAATGACAGGCGAAAATATGACATGACGTCCGTCTCAGAGATGCTTTTGACAATGACGGTGCCTGATTTTGTATATTTAAAGAAAAATCAGTGGGGTGAAAAAAATAGACGCTATGGACAGCTTGAGTCATGTTTGAATAAAAATGATGTTGTTCGTCTCTAACCCACATATGCCCCAGCCATGCAGAGTTCAGTGTGTATACTAAGGCTAAACACCGCACCAGCCCCTTTGATTTAGGAGGGAGTGCCTGGAGCAAAACCGATTCAACATGCAAAGCCCATCTTTCCTCTTCCGCTCATCTCCACAAAACGGAGATGCTATAAAACATAATTTTATCTTATCATGAGTTAGGCGTCCTCCTCACCTAAAATGACATGAAGCAGGACCCCCTGCCTTCCATAGCACGGGCACCCAGGAATTTTTGGAGAGCCCTCCCTCTTGGAGCAGAGATAGAGGTTTAGATGGCATCTAGATGGCGAGTACCCTCCATCCAGAATTCATCACACCTGCTCCCACAACCTGTCCTACCATCAACAAGGCTGATTTTCGTCAAATTGGATCCCTTCATATTCCTGTGTCCTGGAGCATAAGTTAAAGCCAGTTTGCCAAAATGAATTGAAGGCCCTGTTACTGCTGCATTGCGGAAGAGTGACAGCCTCTGTATTGTTGCCACGGCTGTATAACGCCTGTCCTATTATTACTGCTTCTCCAACTCCTAACTGCAGGGGTTAAGTGTGCATGAAGGCATTCCACCCCTGTCTGGAGACTGTGTGAAAAGCTGCGAAAGGGAAAGGGCTCCCCTTCCTGAACAAAATGGTTTCGGACCAGCATAGGAAGTGTGTTATCTGACCCTTTGGTAACGAAGGTTAATTCTGCATTAGGCATCAAAAGAGACAGAGGGGGTTTTAAATGGTGACTAACAAACCATGGCTAACAAACTTTTTAAGCTAAAAATTGAACAATTAACGTTACTAAAACTTACTATTGTTACGTTCTGTTTCATGTTGTTTAAATAAAATACTATTTAAATAACCATAGGCTGAAAATATTTTTTTGAAGAAATTAACAGTCTGTCATAAAAATAATGTCTCTTAATGTAAAAAGATGGAGTTAGTAGCTTTGTCATTGCACTGAATTATATATAGGGAGTTCATATAAGACGTGTGACTGTATAAATTGAGGCCAGACAGCAGGAATGAAAAGTCTTGTGTCATTTAAAAAAGGTTAAGTGGTTACCTTCACAGTTGCCAAAAGCTACCTTTTTTGACAGAAACATTTTCAGCTAAGCAATGCAGAGGGTCACTCCTCATTTTCCAGGAGTAAATGCATTTGTGTGCATTGTTTCCCCATGACTCAAGGTAATGCTCTAAGTCTGTGAATAAATGTGATAAACAGTGATAAATTATTTTTAAGCAATGGACAGATCTAGAGATCCTACCAGATCTGTACCCACTCATAAAGAAATTTTAAGATCTGTATTACTACCTTTTTACATTTACAATAAAACATGATTGCATTAATTACATATCAAGTTTGATTTAAGTAATTCATTTAGTAATTGTGCTTCGTGTTTACTTGGACTTTAATATCAATTATAATCTTATAATGGGAAATCAGTTTGCCTGTTGAGTGCTTAAATGCCTGATATGTTTTACAAATCATTCCTACTAGCAAACCCAATTTCTGTTTACCCATGTCGGAGGGTACAAAAGCAACGGAACAAAATTTCGCTCTTAATACAAGTAGCTCTTTATTCTAATATTTAAACTGTAAAAAGAATGATGTCTTTTATGGGGACCCTTCAATCTACACACTTTTAGTAGCCTTTCAGTCTACACTTTTAAAGTAAAATGAGCCCTATTGTACCAGCTGTTTCAATACATAATGATGATTGAAGGCAGCAATCCAAATTTTTACGTGATTCGAGTGAGGTTTCATTTCCTCAGTAGAAAGACCCCACAATAAAAACGCTCTCCCCGTAGAGCATAGAGTGATTATGAGCTTGAGAGTGAGGTAATGCACACTAAGTCCTCTGTTAGTCCCCGAACAGGAACTGTGACAGCTGTCTTAATCTTGCTTTTTTTTCCTCAAAAAAGTGAAAGAAATTCAATTTTAAGCGTTCTCTTCGCTTAATTATGTGCTGCCATGGCCTCTCCTCATGTGGGGCCACTCTAATGCTTATGGGATACTTTATGTGACTTGGGGTTGAGCAGTGACAGAAAGGCAAAGGGCAGGAGAGCACAGGGCTGTAAATTGTGGGGCATGTCATGTGATTGGCATGATTCTCAGCTTTTTTTTAAAAGTGTTCACCCCACCCCCTCACCAGATAATATAAATGTATTTTAGTTCAAAACTTTAATGGTCAGACTAAGCAAATTTATATGTAAAGAATGCTAACTTTTTAAATTAGAAAAATAAACTTCTGTGTGATTTTTAAATGGCCTCTGCCTGCTTTGTACGTTGGGATGGTTTCATTTTCTTAATCCACTAGTTCTCAGAAGTTTGTTGAGAAGTGTTAATGGACTGAAAATTATGTCTATATCATTATATATTATTCTGTATCAAAGTTACCCTCTCTTGTCAAGCTACTCAAGTGTGGCCTTGGCCTTCTGGTCATTTTCCTGCTAAAATATACATTTTTCTACACAGTCTCAGATTTTAGTTCTTTTTTTTTTTTCTAGGATTTTTCTGTACTTGGCTCCTCCCATTGTTTCTCCTCAGTACAGACAAGCTTCCCATGCCCTGATGGTGGGAATCATCAACTAAAAGTAACATTTACATCTTGTCTTAACTTCAAAATATTTTGCCATGTGTCTACAGTATTGTAATTGTTCTGGTTAGTTACAAAGCCTTCTGGGTTCAAAACATGGAGTCCACTTGTAAAGTTAACGAGCTCTTTATTTCACACATGCGCTAATGTCCTGGCAGATGGGGCAGTGGAAAGAACTTCTGAAACACAGGGAAAACGCAGGGGGCCATTCCGAGCTCGATCACTGGAACTCGGGGGGGACTAAAGACAAATCAGACATACAGGAAAACGAGACATTCAACAACAGTACACAACGGCACAGAACATAATCAATACATAACAACTAACAAACACTTAATTAACTTTTTACAGTCCTTCTTCTAATCTCCCAGCAGCCCCTACAGAGATGGTCGAGATTGAGAGGGGCGGTGCTGCTGTTCCATCTCCGTAACAGTATTATTTTCAGTATTATTATGTTGCAGCTTTCTGTGGGGACGAGAATATTGTTGATGTGTTAACACATTCATGGAATATATCAGATGTATTTTACATGGATATAGATATCGATCAAAGTCAATGTTAGCTTCAAAAGGGGAAATACTGCTTTACTGCTGGCCCAGCTACAAAGTTTAGAAGTATCCAGTTTACTGAAATGCCGTGATTATCCTTCAACTTTAACAGTGTGGAGTATATTTTATAGTTGTTGTCTGCACTAAAAGGCTGATAAATTCAGACTGATAGAAAATAGAAATAAATGTGGAAACTTGGTAGGACGGTGAATACTTTTGCAAGGCACTGTATCCTTTGTAATTTTTGATTACTCCATCATTCTCTGGTCTAGCCTATTTAAGACTAGCCTGTTGTACCAGCCCATAGTTTGGCTCTGATACAGATGGTGTGAGATTGGAGCTGTTAGAGCCTTGTAGGAGATGTAGCTGAGCTCCTGTCGGGAAGATCTCTTTTTAAAAAGGTCAGGAGATTGGAGAGAGCAATGGATTACTCTAACTTGAGTCTATCCTTCAGTTGTACTTCTGCAACATCCACTGGGAATTACCATACTCCAATCTATGGCCATGGTTATTTATTTTGCTTTTGTATACTAAAGGCAGCTGTGAAGTTATTTAATAATTGCACGTATTTTGTTGATAATTAGAAAACTGTTTTGCAAAGATTTTCAATTAGGGATATTATGGTTGAGAGGGAGGTTGATTCTTGTGGAGGATGGCTTTGGAGGTGAAGTAAGTCTATCCCCAAGAACACTAGAAAGGGTAAGTTCTTATCCATTTTATTAAATTGACTGACCCAAGTCAATGCGTCATCAAGTGCACATTCAGTCAGGTAACATAAGTAACCAAGTTGCAATCATAGGTATTACGATCAAAGGTATATAAGACAATATAATAGACCATGAGGTCTATATCGCTAAGCATTTAGTTTCTGGCTGGCATTCCTAAAGTCTTTCAGAAAGTCAGAGTTTGACATGGGTTTGAACGACTTGTAGCTGTTATTGAATTAAAGAGCACAGTATATGATTTACATTAATAGTGTCTAATCAGCAAGATCTAAGATATTTGTTTGTAGAGTCTCTGTGGTCTCATGCAACTACAGTTTCTGTGGACTTAAAATGCGCTCATCTTTTATTAATGTTTTATGTAGTCTACCTGAGCAAATGATTACACTGTTCCCAGCAGCTGGTGGTTGCAATAGAATATCCCATAAGAAGCATTGTATGTCACGCTTAATTAAGCGCTTCTGCTGAACAAATAATAAAGCCATGAGGTGTCAGTTTTTGTTGTTTAATTTTTTTTCCATTGGTTATTCAATAGAGATAAGTCAGAGAGTCAACACCGATGACCTTCTGTAAGTTAGGTGTTCTTGATACCCCTGTATCCAATTTAAGCCCCAGATTGTCTGTTGTATCTCTTGGCTCTCTTTCCTTTCTAGCCTGGTGCGTGTCTGGGTTCATCTGTTCATCACTAACCCATCCATCTTAGTGACATCCACTCTTTTCTATCCCCAAAACATTCTTTCATCTTCCCTGTGTTCACTGTGGTATAATTAGTCTGTGTTTGTAGTACATAGAGCCCTGATCTTTGTCGGGATCTTTCAATTTATCTTATTCTGCTTCCCTTGTCCAGGGGTTTTTAAAGGCTGTAGCACCTACACCTTTTATTGCTCTGAATGGGAACCTTTTTTTCTCTCTGATTTTTCCTGCTGAACGATTTAAGTTTTTTTTTTTTTTTTGAAGATGGAGCGCAAAGAAGGTTTGTTTAGATTTTTTTAAAAGTCTAAAAAAAGTTGCAGTTTCTTCTTTTGAAATGTTATGGTTGTTGGAGTCTCCCCTCTCCAGGCTGTGAAGAAGAAATAATGGGGCATGGTCAAGGTCACTGTCTACAGGGCTTATCAAAGTTGTGCAAGGGTAGCGTGCTCAGCAGCATGCGTGTATTTTTGTCACAGCAGTTAAGAAACTTGAATTAGCCAGAGCTGAATGGACACATGTTTAGCACTGTTCTTTAACCTGAGCCAAGGTTTTCTTTCATTCAAAGAGCGAGCGGAAGTGGCAAAAGGAATATTGTTCATGCTAGAAACAAAGCTGCAACAGGCTGCAGTAAGGGCTTCTCTCAAGAAATAAATGTAGATGTATTTAGATAAATGTATTTAGAAATGAACCAAAACCATGTAAAATCTTATGGGGGATAATAACGACTACTTTGAAATCACTGTTGGTGTGTCGCAATATTTCATTCATATATATATATATATATATATATATATATGTTTTTGTAGGAGTGTTACTTTAAGGGTATTCATAAGGGTATTCTTAATACTAGAGGTAAATTTGAATCATACACTTGTTCAAAATTTGTCTGTCATTGTCCCAGCCAAAAACCGAGGGCTAGGTTCAACTGACATGGCCTGTCAGGGATCTTTTTTTCTGTGTATTAGATTTACTTATCCAGAGTAAATGACATTGCATATATTTAAAGCATCATGTTTAAGTGTACAATGGCATTACCCCTGTAATCTGCAAAATTGACTCTGCACTGCTCCTGATTTTAATGCGGATATATTTGTCATCTTGTGTGTAGGTCACTAAGCTAAAGCATTTCCCCATTTCTACCCCCAGAGTCGCCCCCTGAGCGTGTGGGCCGGAGACGCAGTATGCCTGGCAGTGCGGCAGACAAGACTCCCACCATGGAGCCAACTGCCTCCACACCCTTCCGGGTCACGGTGAGGTTGTTCTTTCAGCCTGGCAAACACAGAGAGCATGGCGTCAATGTGTGCGTGTGTTATATAATTCTAACATGCCATCAGTGCTTTTTTTAAAATTTCATTTTATTTTTGTTAAATTGAATGTCCAAACATCCATTACCTGCACAACATGTTTATCTCACAGAAAGGGTCAGTGGCACACATTCTCCATAGATTAGTTGGACCAAGTACTGATGGATTGGGACCACAAACCATTGTCTCAGTCAAGAAATGGGCCTGACCACTCATCAAACATTTTTAATTAATAGTAACAATAAAGGTCCACTTCCTTAAAAATTTTAACATCAACAGCAAATTCTGCTCTTCAGGAAGTTACCTATGCTGCTACAGGGATCCAAGGATTGTATTACAGTACTTTTATATGATCTATAAAACCAATAATTCTGTTGCGAAGATGATGTGTAGTCAGAAGCATATAAAAACAAATAATGTTAATTGCCTGTTCCTGGACCTCCCAGAGAGTTTAAATATACTCTATTTTACGGACTGAAAAATCTGTAAACTAGACCAGATGAGTATTCATCTGTATACAATAAAGTTTGTGTGGTTTTAATTATGACTGGAAAATTGTGGATAAGTGTAACATTGGTAACGCTTGGATAAAAGTCTAAAACATGTTTTACATAGTGGTTTTCTGAGAGTTCTGTGTGGATCCAAAACTTTTAAGTTATTAAATATATTGCTGGGCATAAATAAATGTTTTACAGCAGCATATGCAACAATACTTCGACAAATGGGATTTAACCTGGGCATTGCATTGATATCGATGTGCCCCCCACCCCCGCATGCACTCCGCTAGGAGTACATGTGTTCTTTTCCAAAGAGCCTCATTCAATCAGGACATCTAGCAGTATCAATTCAAACTACTCCACTGTACCACCAACTTCTTCTGGATTCAGTGTCTGAGATTTAATGCTTGTATGGTTACATTAACGAGGGAGACTGGCGTTCACATGGCGATAACAAATATTGACATGACACTGACGGGGCTCAATCGATCGCTGTGTCAGAGCATTTTAACTGCTGAGAGAATCCCCCCTTGTCCTGGGTTCATGTTAATGAAGACAAGTTATGGTTGAAAGAACAATCAATAGCTCAGTCTTAACGCATGCTAGAGAAGAGCTGTCACACCTATGTCTTTAAATTATATCGCGACTGGTAGGGGAACATTAAATTGGACAGCACTGTATAATTCCATCATAAGCATGACACAATAGGTGAACAGGGCCTTAACATTTAGGATGTATTGGTCCATTGAGTTGGAAATGTAGCAGAGCTACAACAACAGCGTGCAACATCAAGATAACAGTTTTCTGTGCTAGAGACTCTCTCTTGCAAAGAGGTGAGAACGTGGCTTGGAAGAATTAAATGCCACAGCCATTGTCCCTGGCAGAGCAGGACGTCCGCCCCGGTCCCAACCTAAGCCCAGAGTTAACTAATGCCAATGTCTCTTCCCCCCTAATAAACAGATGAACATGGATAACGAATTTGTCAGACACGAGATAAACCTTGTTCCTCGTTGCCTTGCATACCGATCTTTTAAGGGAAGAAGACTTTTCTTTAGCGTCTGTCATATGGATAAAATTACCATTCAGCATGTAAAGACACAGAGGAGACCTAGGCTCAGTCCAGTCTGTTCTACTTCTTCAGGCAGCATTTCAACATAAGGATAAAGCTCAGTTTACCCTGGGTGGCCTTACCTGCCCACAAGACATTTTTCATCATACTATTATAAAATTGTTTGCAGTGAATTGTATGACAAAAAAATACAGCAGCCCAGTTCAACACATTATTGCGAATACCTGTGACTCTGTTGGGCCTCCCTAACAACATCACAACATCACAGCATCTTTTGTATGTTTTGAGTTTTAGTTTGAATCCAGGTGATGATAGTCATTAGAATACAGCCAACCCACCATCCTGTTGATGCGTGTCTTGGTAAGAGATAGGGATTGTTGTAATTGCTAATAAAAACAGGGATTATTGTGGTAATGATCAAGGATACATGGAAGATGGCGATGAGAATGATGGTGGTGTCCTCCACCTAATTGAATCAGTAAAATCAATTGCATGAAATTCTCAAACGAGTAGACAAACAGAGACGTAACAATATAAGTACTCCACTCCACAGCTTTCATCAATCAAATTGTTAGACAAATGGCATTATTTTGTAGAGATGCAGAGAAGTGTACTTATTGTCAATAATAATAATGATTGAGTTGCATGGTGGCTTAGTGGTCCGAGCCAGTGCCTAAGTGAGTGCTTTTATTAGACCGTCACAGCAGCAAGACCACAGAATTTTGGCAATGTGTGCGGTGTCAGGAACCCTGAACTGGATGTTTTATTTAATTATTGCACCATATAGCATAACTTGTTTGTGTCAATGTTTATGCCACCGGACAGCAGCTCATTTTGGGAGAGTCATGATTCTGCCCAAATGCTCGATTACTGAACTCTTTGACTTTAATAATTTAGTACTGTGGTGGCCAAGATGTGGTTTGTGATCCACTGCTGGATAGTGAAATAAGTTTGGTGGATTGTGAGGAAAATTCAGATTGCAGTAAGACACAAGTTCTTATTTCTGCAAATGCCACATAACGAATAACATACTCTCTCTCTATATATGCATCTTTAACTCGTAGAAGGCGCTATTCTTAATTTTTCAGTTTAGGTTTTGACAATGTCAATGTGATGAGAGAGAAAAAATGGCTGGTAAACAAGACAAAACAGAGAGAAAGATATTTTTATACAGCGGGTGAAATAAGTATTGAACACGTCACCAATTTTCTCAGTAAATATATTTCCAAAGGTGCTATTGACATGAAATTTTCACTAGATGTTGGTAACAACCCAAGTAATCCATACATACAAAGAAACCAAAACAAATGAGCTCAGCAAATTAAGTTATGTGTAATGACACAGGGAAAAAGTATTGAACACGCTTACTGATATTTATTTAATACTTTGTACAAAAGCCTTTGTTGGTAATCACAGCTTCAAGACACCTCCTGAATGGAGAAACTAGTCGCATGCATTTTGACCCATTCTTCCACACAAACAGTCTTCAAATATTGAAGTTTCCGTGGGCCTCCTCTATGAATCTTGATCTTCAGTTCGTTCCAGATTTTCAATGGGATTTAAGTCAGGTGATTAGCTGGGCTATTCTAGCAGCTTTATTTTCTTTCTTTGAAACCAATTGAGAGTTTCCTTGGCTGTATGTTTGGGATCATTGTCTTGCTGAAATGTCCACCCTCGTTTCATCTTCACCATCCTGGTAGATGGCAGCAGATTTTTGTCAAGAATGTCTCTGTATTTGCCCATTCATCCTTCCTTCAATTATGTGAAGTTTGTCAGTACCATTTGCTGAAAAGCAGCCCCACACCATGATGTTCCCACCTCCAAACTTCACTGGTGTTTTTAGGGTGATGTGCAGTGCCATTTCTCCTCCAAACATGGTGTGCATTATGGCCTCCAAACAGTTCAATTTTGCTCTCATCTGACCACACTGTATTCTCTTAGTCTTTCACTGGCTTTTCCATGTGTTGAGCAGCAAAGTTTAAACGAGCTTCAATGTGATTTTTTTTCAGCAATGGAGTCTTGCGTGGTGAGCGTGCATACAGGCCATGGCGGTGGAGTGCATTACTTACTGTTTT
>JAOYSI010018144.1:5965-27702 GCA_025775065.1 Hiodon alosoides
AGCCACCTATGGTCATCTACGAACATTTAAACTCAATAACCTGTGGCTTACTTTACATTTAACCAGAAGATGTTATCTAAAACATCATCAATTAACTCACATTACATCAACATGATGCACGGTAAAATGTCTCGAGTTGGGGAAGAAAACTTGTATAATATAATATACAAAATAATCTTTTGCAGTTCAGATTAGGTTAGTGAAATGAGCAAAATCAAAATGGTAAAATCAGTGCGGACCACTGGGAGCGGTTTTCAGTGCTGGCTCATCTTCACTCAATTCAATTATTATTATTATTTTTAATTAGTTTCTTTTATGTTTAAGTTTAAATAAGTATTGGTAGTGTTTAGTTTAGAAATTTGATTTAGAATTTTTGACGTTATTTGGGGCGGCATGCGGTTGGCTTCGGGCTGTGTTTATTTGTGTTTTGTTTTCCAGAACCTGTTGCTGCCTCCCTCTGGGGATTCTTGCCCTCTGTTTTGTTTCAGTGCTCTGTTGTGGGATTTGGTGTGCGTTTGTTATGTTTTACCTGTATCTTGTGTGTGTGTGTGAGTCGTTTTTGAGTGCCTGCCACTCTCCCTTTCTTGAGGTTTGTTATTTACCATTCGTCCACCTCCGTGTTTCTCTTCCCCTTTTCACTATTGCTGGGAATACAGGACGACTGGATGGGAAGGGTTGGGGAGGAAAACCCAACATTTTCATGCCATTTCTCATTTCACACAAAAGTGCTTTTGAAGAGGTGTTTTGCTGTGTAACTAACTCATTTATTCTACAAAGATGCAAAAAATACACATGGCAAATGCTATGTGTATATTGTAGGCTATACACGAGTGCTGTGGGTTGTAAGAGGGCTAGGCGCTATCTGGACCTGCCTATTGCCGCCCATCCTGTCCACATCTTTGACCATCGGTCCTGGAGTTTATTTAGAAGAGCCCCATAATAAATCATGGTTACAGGGAATGACAACCAGGACAATGTCTGTAGGACAATTTTTCTGTTTTGAAGCTGTGTTTCAACCTGGCAAGAAAAATAAATTAATTGTCTTGCCTCTACTTACCTTCCGTCCTGTTCTGCTTGGGTTGGTGTATCGGAAAGGGGGAGTTAACCCCCAATTCAAATTGTCCTACTTTTTCTGTCTTCTGTATCTTTGTTTAGCTTTTGTTAAGTTGAATTGTCGAACTAAAGCATTAACCAGAATCTCAAAACCAAGTGTAAGTAAAGATGCCTTAAGCCGACGTGCCGATTCAATAATCGTGAAGTCTATCAACAACCTATGTGCATCAGGTTCAAGTTAAAAACAATCTGCGCACAACAAAACAAAACGCTTCAAGCTGACTGGGGACTGAGGAGTTTATATGTTGAACCTGATAGGTGTGGTCGAAGTCCAAACAGATGTGGCTAAAAATAATTTCAACAACCACAACATACAAACAAACACGCCTCCCAGGAAAGAAATTAAAAGAGACTAATTGTTCCATGCAAACAACTTTTTACCTGCCTCTAAATATTTTCACAGTTTTCTCTTTAACGGTCTAAACCCCAAGAGCCTTCCATCATAGCAAACAAGCCTTGAGTATACAGGCTGCTGAGCTACAAGGCCCTGGCAAGAAACAGATCCCTTTCATTGCTACAGACTCTCTTTGGTCTCAGGGGTCTACTAACCACGCAGGCATTGTGTACAGTTTCCTGGTCTTTTACTGAAAGTAAAAGTACAATAGATTGGAATCCTAACAAGATTATGGCTGAATTGGTCTTACATCCAGAAGTCCCGTTGGCTGTTGACACAGAAACCGGTGATGTGGATTGTTAAGCTAAGGGATCCTCTGCAGCACTCTTGCCTACCATAAAATTTGCATTGACAACATTACATTTACATTCATATAGCTAACTTTATACTCCAGAGCGATGTAGAGCGCGACCCAATGAGTACAACAAGTACAAAGGGTAGACAAGTGTGATGTAGATGACCATTGGATAAAAAAATAGTGGCTCTAATTTGATTGGAATTTTTTTGCTTCTGACTTCCACCTTACAGGAAATAGTCCATAGTGTGTTCTTCAGTGGTTATTCCGCAAATTCACAATGGGCCAGTGAAGTACAATTAGACAACATCCAGATTGGGTGTGTTAAGTGTTCCCCAGGCGAGCTACCCTGTTACTTTAGGTTTTATAAGAAAATTACATTAAGGCAAATGAAGACTAGTATACAGACAACATTATAAATCTCATAGAGCAAAGTTTATGATTGAAAAGAAAATTCAACAAATAAAATATGACTGATGTTAAAGCTAAAGTCACTTGGTATCCGTGAGGAAGTTTGAGCGTGATGCCCTTCATCACCAACAGATTCTTCTGGCTGTATATCCAGGAGGTTTGATCGGCTTCGTCTTTCTCCCTACCTGGCAAAAGCGCAATTATGAGGTCCTTTTTAAGAAGCTACTAAAAGAGCCCGAAATGTGACCTGCACCTGCTCTCCATTTTCTCTTTTCAGAATGACGGCTCCACCGTTGATGGCCCCGCTCCCCTGCGCCTCCAGCGCAGCCAACTGACAAAGGCACCGTGAGGAGACATAGTTGGGGCCGCGGAACTTTTCAAAAAGAAAAAAGACTACACTGTGAGGTGAACGAGTTCGAAATTAGCGGCGAAGAGTCTTCCTAGCATGCCACTTTAAAATGTAACCCTGACACACTCAACATCACAGCACGGGGTGACTCACTCTCAGAAACAAAATAATCTGTCAGGGAAGGGCAGATAAGAGCTATTCTTCTATAGGGAAGAAAGAACGACAAAAAACTAAGTGAAGAAGTAGAGGAAGTAGGTGTGTGTCATACTGGTGAGGGGTCATAAACAGGTCAGCACCGAAAAATGTGACTCAAAATCTTACCCAAGGTAAGAACATTGGTTTCCATATACAAATTATAGCCTATGAGTTTATTTTATTGCAGCTATATAAACTGCATTACAACTGGGCATTTTCCTACTTTGTGGTAGTTTAACACCGGCTCCTTTTCGTTGCAAATGGACTTTTCTTAAAAGGCGTGTCTGCAGCGTTTTGTCCGGCCTGGCGTTAAGGTGTGTGGGCCATTCATCCGTCATCCAGTTTACAGTCTCAGCATTGTCTGCATTCGCTCCCGACTATCGTGCCGAAGTGGGTCGTGGCCCGTAATGGAACTTAGTTTTTAATTTCTGAAAAACGCTTGAATGTCAAAAGACCCAACGGCATTCGGCTACAGCAAAGTCGATGGATGAGCTTCAAATTTACAGACGCCCCACACCATTTAAGTTTCCATGTTTTGCAGGGTAAACGCCTATTTCCTATTCTCTCTGATCTCAGACCGAAGCAAGGCACGCAGTCATCAGGCAGAACCCAGATTATCTGGCCTCTCTCCTTGGGGTGCCATTAAACTTTTTATCTCTGCTGCTTGTCATTAGTTGCATCGGCGCGCCTGCTTCTTTGATGTTGACACACAAAAGCTAGGGAGCAAGACATTGTTCCTTCAGGAGGATAACAGTTTTAAAAATGTCTTTCTTTGTTAAAAAAAACAACCTTCGTTTGGGTTCCTTTCCCTTTTTAAATTAGTTTCCCCATTTGCACTATTGCCATGCATAGGTTTTTTTGTGGCTTTGTGTGCGTATGATTGCGTTTAAGATATTCAGAGCCAAAAAAATGGAAAAGGAAAAGGGTATATTTTATATTTACATTTATTATGTTAATTTATTTTCTTTGAATGGCATAACCTTTTGAAGAAATTAAACATATGACAAATAACCAGGAAAAAATATTGAAGTCTAATAGGCATATTATATTACAGAAGTGTAGGCCACTTTATGGAACTCCAAATCCGTTCTTTTCATCTTTAAAATATCCCAGATCATTGTGCTCCAAAAATTGTAATTCTACATTAGTGTAATTATTTTGTGCATAGCTAAAATAAAAATAAAAACGATTAAAAAATGACTTATAAATTATAAATTAACTGAAAAATATAAAGGGGATCTAATGAGAAGAGATAATTAGTAAAAGCACAGAGGAAGCTGCAAGAAAGTAAAGTTTCCTGTTTTGAAGAAGTCATTACAGAAACACACAGCAGTTCAACGTATTGACTTTTCACACCAGTAAACTGGCACTGAAGATATTTGAGATATCTATTTGAGACATATATAGATACATTCATAAAGCTGGCAGACTGATAACTGAATTGATATGACCAGTTATCAACATGGAATATTACATGAATACAAAATATAAATTCTTAGTGTCCTCATTCTCTAGTTATAATACTGTGGCACACAGCAGGCAGCCACGCCCTCCCCAGCCGGACAATGGGCAGCAATGCAAAAGGGAGGGCTAATTGCTAATTACCCGTTGATTGGACCTTATTGTGCACCTGGGTGTGGTTCCGCTAATGGTACTCACACTCAGGTGTCTACAGTCCCAGGCCCTTTTAGAAGAACCAGCAAAGATCAATGGGAAGGAGAGGCTGGATTGTGTTAGCAAGTTCTGCAGTTTATGATTTACCTAGTTTTGGTAGTTTTCTCGATAGGGAGGTTTATACAATTTATACAGGGTAGAAAAATACCGGTTCACATTTAATACAACATGCGTTAATAACAATGTAAAAAACAAAACAGTGTGAAAATAAAGATTGTATTCTTGCCCGGGGAATTCCTCCAGCTAAGGCATGGTTTGAACCTTCCATGACAAACGCAGCTACTGTGCTTCTATGTTTCTTCTCTCTGGATGAGCTACGCAGACTCTTCTCAGACAGTAAAACCAATGTTAATGTTCCCATGGAGAGAAGGGTTCTTCTAGCCAAAGTGAGATCAGATCCTGAGTCCTCCCATAGCTAGAAAGCCACTCTGCAATTTATGTGTATCTCAGTGGTGCCAGAAGTGGGATTAGCGCACATGGTGCTGACTGGAACAAGAATACCTAGTGCAATGCTATGCGTACAGGGTGGACTCTCTCCTGGGACACGGAGCACTTTGTTGATCCACCCAGTGATCTGGGGGACAGCGATGTCATCCAACATCACTTGTGTGTGATTTTCTCAGTGCAAATGGGCAGTGACATGAAAAAAAGATTACATGTATATTTACCCCGGGTAGGTAAAACATCAAGCAAAGGACATAACTGGAATTGCTCTGGCTGAGTAACAAGAAAAAGAGAAGCAGGGTAAATCCTGATGAGATTCCACAGTGTGAGCATAAAAAATAAACGTTGTTATTTCTATTACATACAGATCAAATGAGACCACACTATTATTTAAGTAGACCGTACTGTTACTAATAATTTTACCGTGGTTTGCTTCATGGGTGGGATAAGGAAAACAAGGTTGTGATTACCCAGGCTGTAAATAACCCTAGTGCAAGGCCAATAAATAAAATTGGTTTTCCCAGGCTGCCTTGACCAACATATTGAGACTGCTGTGGTACACATCTGAATCAGCCTGTTCAACATGAGATTTTTTTTTTAAATTCCACCAAAAATGAGAAAGCTTAAAATTAACAGGCCAGCTAATGGTTATAATAATAAAACAATTATTGCAGTCACATTTAATTTGAGAAATTTTGAAAGGATTTGGGAAGCAAGAAAATTGTCAAAACATTTTTTTTTTCTGTATTGTGTTCCAGACTGCTTTTGTATTGTTTTTCATACTGTATTGTTTTATTCAATAATGTCTCAAGTGTGCATTGTGTTGCACGTTTATGTTTGTGAATGTTAACAGTAGTGCTTGTACTGATGACTATATTCCATTGCTCAGCTTCTCATTGAGAATGAATTGCGGTAAATTACAATTTGGTTGTTAGTTATGTTAGATTGCATCATGATGCAAAGTCTGACCCCATCCAAATTTTTTCTATTTACACTACGACTTTACCTTAACACCAATTGAAGAGGCATATTGTATCTGTAATGGTTCTTTAGGATTTAATTTGTTTTGTTTTTTAAATGACCAGGGGTTTAACTTTTTTGGCTGAAGTAGTTAGAGATTTGTAAGCAAGTGACCCAGTGACTGAGGTATAAGAGCCATAATCAGTTGGTTACAGACTTCAATACAAAGAGAGCCATTTGATCAATGCAATTAATTTAATTGCAAAATTGTGATTCATTATAAAAAAATCTATTTTATGAATAGATAGAGATTGAAATGTTGCTCAGGATAACAGTGGCACTAATCAACCAAGTAATGAACTAGCAGCAGACTACTCGAGTTCTGCAGAGTGTTAGGGTTATCCAAAATTATTAGACTTCTTTGTTGCATTCATGATCCTGATCCTGTAAATAAAGCAGTCAATAAGAATGCTGTGTATCTGTGTGTGTGCGTGTGTGTGTGTGTGTGTGTGTGTGTGTGTGTGTGTGTGTGTCTGCATGTGCGTGTGTGGGCACATGTGGGCAAAAGACCTTAACCATTTCTCTCAACTGTGTTATGAAACAGCTTACTCACATGTGTCCTTGGAGTTCCATCAAGACCGTATGTATAAGAATGTATATTATACATTATATAAGTTCTGCACATACTGGTTATTCATTATAGCATCCATAAAGTGTTACTGAGTAGAGAAAAACGAAGGAAAGTAATTATAAAAAGCTTATTAAACTGAAAATGTAAGTCAGTTCGAAGGCAAAAGCAATATATATATATATAAAGCAAATTCACAAATTTACATTTACTGTTGAAAGTGGACAGTTAGAAAGGGCTGTTGTTAGAAAGCTAATATCAGAATCAAATAGAATTTTACACCAAAACTTTTTTGTGTAAAATTATTGAAAAAAGTGAAGATGCTTCTGAAAATGAAATGCAAAGTTTCTAAATATAAAATAAATACTATAAAGGACAATAAACTATTTTTTTTATAACAGATACCAAAAAAATTAAATGGGAGGGTTTAATTAAATATTTGTTGTGACCATTCTTTAAAACTGCATTATGTATCTTAGGTACACTGTTGTGCAGTTTTATTAGACAATCGGCAGGTAGATTGTTCCGAGCACCTTGGAGAACTTGCCACAGTACATTTACAGACTTTGACTGTCTGCCTTGCTTCTGTCTGTCCAGGTAATCACATGACGATGTTGAGATCAGGGCTCTGTGGAGACCATACCATCTGTGGCAGAATTCCTTGTTCTTCTTTCAGAAAATGAATGTTTGGACATCTAAAAAAATGTTTTTCTACTGACACACTAATGCAGAAGACAAAAAAAAACTTGAAAGACAACATTTATGCAAAAAAGCTAGGGTGCCTAAGACTTTTGCACAGTACTGTATATATATATATATAGATATGTAGATATATATTATTATATTATACATTATATAAGTCCCACACATTCTATTGATTAAAAAGATAAAGCTGGATAAAGAAGTTACGAAACGAAGGTGAAGCAGTTGCTACAGCATTAAAGTAGGTAAGAATTAAATAATATTCATACTACATTCATATTATTGAAATAACAATAACAATGAGAACATTACCCAACCTCTAAATACCTACCCAAGTACACAGTGCTGCGTTTAGCTGAGGACTTTGATAAGGGACTTTGTATATTTATTCTGTCATAAATGCAGATTCCTGTTTGCTTACTGTCATTCAGGTGAACATGCAGGATCTGCAAAAACAGAATTTGTCTTGGGATTTCAGGCTTATGCGGATTTGACTTACATTTAGTATAAACATTTGTCAGATTTGATTTGCCTCGCTAAACCAAAATCAGTTCAATTTTGCAATAGTGTAAAACAGAGATTGAAAAACTATAACAAAAAAAAAAAAAAACGGTTTGGTGCATTGCCATTAATTCTCCCTTTCTGTTCCAGATTGTGGTGATAGCATCCAAACTTTTTTTTTTTTGGCTTAAAATTGTCTTCAAAGAATATTAAAAACAGTAATAAAAGCAATTTATTGGAATGTGGCAATTAATGGTAGAACATATACTATATATGATAATGCACAATTGTCTGCATATTTTATAATAATAAATAATCCCAGTTGTCATACATTCAGAACCTGGTAAGTAAAATGTATATGTTGCAAAATGAAGATCTACTAGAGGGCCCAAATGTGATTAACATTAAGCATTGGCAAGATGGGACAGCTACTAATGGCTGCTAGCAAAGATTAAAAAAAAAAACAATAATAAAAAGTATCATCTTCTTCTCACAACAGAGGGAATGAGATAACAGCGTGCAGTAGCTGCTTTTTCTGCCCTGCAGGTGTCGGGGGGTGGGGGAATAACACCGACGCAGCATTTGGTTATCCCTTGGATCGCAGCAGGGGGAGAGAATAAAGAAAGTTTACCACCACCAGGGCATTCAGGAAAGCCAGGAATACTTCAACTCAATACAAATCTTGGGTCAAATAAAGAAAAGTCTGTATGGGTGCCTTTTCTTCTTCTTTTTTTGAGATATACTGAATGAAGTAAGGATAATAAATAAACGTTACAGACAAGGTTTTTGTGCCTTGATGGATTCACTTAATTACTACTATATATAATTTGCATGGGCATGTTGTATAAGTGTGTAAATATGTGTATCAATATTTTATATTCTGAAAGTCATAAAGAGAAAGGTTCTATTTAAATAGCGGGTTTGCCTGAATGATCCATTTTATTGTTTTTCTGTAGGGACATGTGTGTTTAGGTTTCCCGATGAGTTCTGTCTCTCACCTAAACCACCTGCTCAAGGCAAAAATTAAGTCAAATTAGTTATTTAAATTAAGTTTTTATGGCTTCCTACCTCTGTGAACCAAAATCCATGCAGTGCTGCGATTGATTGTGCGATTGATGGGGGAATTGGGTTGCATATTCAACGAGGCTCAAAGGTTAGGTAAATGTTAAATGAGACCCACTTTATTTCTATTGATTTTTGATTTTCAAGTTACTATTCCAAGCTGTTTCAAACTGGTGGGGAAACGTGTTGAACTGCATATTTACATCGGCTGGTTGTTTCAGTCCTTTTAATTCTCCGTAATTATTCTTTCTTGTGGGCTCCCTGCATTCATGCAGCCTTGGCCAGACTATATACACAGCTAAGGGAATCACATTAATATATTTACAAGGTCGTGGGGCAAAGATAGACTCTGCTTGTGGAAGGCAACCCCTCTCTGGCATCGGAGAGAAGTTGTTTTTATTAAGCAGCTATACACTGACTGGAAGCCGCAGAGCGTTGCCCGGGAATACTAATGTTACCAAGGATGAGGCTGTGATAGAGAACGACAGAGGAGGGTGTCGAGGTGGGCCCAGTATGGGCTATAATCACATTCTATAAAAACAACACCTTTTTATTGCTATAGTCAAGGATTATTTAAGGGATTACATTTGTTTTTTTTTGTTTTTTTATTTAGACCGAGGCTCTTTGATATCAGCACCACGGATGGGGACTAGTTTTGACTAGTTGGACTTCCATGTGCTCTACAGACTCTGATGTCACCATCTTTTTTCACTGAAAAGAATCTTCTCCAAAATCTTAAGTTTTATCGGAAATATGGGTCTGCAACAGAATTAACACCAATTGCAGGTAATTATTGTAAAGTAGTGACAACCAATTTATACAGAATACCAGCATCATGCCATAAAAGTAACAAGCAACTCGAACAAATTATTATCACTCATAATCATAAAAATGGAAAGAAGCTTCAATTAACTGCCAATAAAAAAATGCAACATAGGTGCAATTGATTATCAAATTTACACTAGTCATAACACCAGTTAGAACTCGATATATATCTCAATATCATGAATATATACTGTATCTATGTATAAAATTTTAAAAATTTTATGGTTATGTTTCATTTAAAGCAATACTTATTTATGCATGGGCTCAATGCAGATTCTAATTTGGCACTCTTTATTACAATCAGATTTGCAAGCTTTGTTTTGACACTCTTTGGTGATTTAAAAATCCCTGTTTCTGTTACTTTAAGGAATGTTCGTCATGCAAGCCTTTCTGTAGAATCACTCATGAGCATTTTTTTTTTTTAAGCGCTGTTAAACACTGATGCCTTATCTCAACCACAAATTTTGTTGCAATGATATTTCTTGTGCAGCTTAATAATGTTACAATTTCCGCACCCTCTTAAGACGTCATTTTATTATTGGGCAATACTGGCAAGCATGGCTGGCAGCAGAAACTATGAAGCACGGTTTAAGTTTTTTTAAAGACTTTTGAAATCTGATCCGTCGTGCTCGCCTGTCACGCTTTTTATGTTGGACACATGCGTCCAGAGGCAGTCCCATCTCAGGGGAGTAAAAGTTTGCCGGAAGGGAAGAGAAGGGATAAATATGCAAATGAGCCTCTGTCACAACAAAGGGAGTTGTTTCCAAGTTTTCTGACTTTGAATGTAATTAATTTAAATAAAAAACTCAGATTTGGAAAACTACCAAAACACATGCGTCAACATTGCACATTGCTCTCCATGTGTTGAGCATTTAAAAATGTTTTAATTGCTATGTTCTCTTTTTTTGTATTGTCTTTGAATCTCAGCAATTATGCTTTAAGACAGTAATAGGTTTAAAATTATGCACAACCCCCCCCACTTGATCAAACAGTCTAGTCTTTCTTCTGTTAAAAACAGCTTTATGCACAGAACCGTGTCACCTCAGAGGAGTATAATGAAGTTCATCTGTCCATCAGCCTGCCCACTAGTGATTGACCATAACCCCCCTTCACTTCTCTCTCCTGCTCTCTCTGGGCTTAACCTTGGTGACCTTGAGGGGGTTCGGTTACGCACTGTGGCTCTGGAGGATAATCACACAAACTGCATGCACATCCACAAACCTTTTAGCAAAACAATGTATGTATTGACCAACACAGAGACATTCCTTCTCAGGTAGTGCACATTGACACTGGGGTGGCCTGTTACAGATTTCCTAGCAAAGTGGGTCAGACTGTCAAAACCTCAAGATTTCAGCTGCGGCTCCACCCATGGCTCAATACTGTATGGATTTCCTACACACAGAAGCTGCAGTCTGAAAGATTACTCAAAAGATAATGTTCTGAGAACCTGACCTAGTTTAAATAAATAAATATATAAATGAACTAGGATATATGGGCTACCAGCCCCAAATTGATTGAAGAACCTTTCTATTAGCGCTTTGGGGCGAACTAAATATATTAGCGCTGACATGCTCTAATAGTGAGGACCTGAAGAAAATTGAATTTTTAAATCAACAAAGAACGAGAAACATCCCTTTGGGGGAACTGTGTGTACAGAGTATGCATCACATCACTGCCTTCTCGGTGGCTTGACCATATTATCAATGCAGGACAGGAGATGTAATTTCAGCGCAGTATATGTTGGACATTATGGATACCAATGTATAAGATGTCTGACTTAAAGTATAAAGATATGCCCTTGAAAATGTACTCCCTCCTTGCAGCTGGTTGCATCGGCAGTCCGTCTCATTATGCATTGTGCTCCACAAACATTCACCGCAGGGTTGACAAGCAGGATTTCTCTTTCATCCACATTTGTGATTTTGTCTGTTCGCCTTGGCAGAATCAACGTGTCTGCCTGCGGACAGCTTCAGTTTGGAGAAGGAATTGCATAACATCAGTTTCACTCCTTCTGCAGGCACATTCGGGCTTGTCGCTGCTGTTGTTTTTACAATGTGTAACAGTTTTTTGGTGGAAAACATGCCTACCATGGTGCCTGATTAGTAGCTGCTTTTAAAAGCGCACAGTGACACTCCAATCCAGCTACAAAAATAACAGGGATGAAGGAAACTCTTTGAAATGTTAATACATATGGGATTTGTTTAATTTATTTTAGGGCTGAAGTATAATTATACAGTTGACTTTCTAACATCCCTATTACACTGTCTTTCTACAACCCCTGTAGCCTTATAAGCTGAGAGATTGCATTGTGGTAGCATTTTGTCTGAAATTTTGTGATTGGGCCATCTCCGACGCTAATGCAGGTGCTAAACCTTCAGACTTAAGTTAATTAACCAATTAATTCAAATATGGATAATTAAATTAAGAATAATATGATTTTTCACCTGTGTTTAGCTGCATGATCAATTCAGAATGTGGGAGACGTCTATTCACTAAACTCTAAAGTTCTTCAGATAAAACACTTTAAAGTAACTCTACTTCAAATGGTTTTTCCTCTAAAAGTACACAGCATTACCTTCTGTGGTGTGTTTCTTTGTCTTCCATGAACATCTAGCATATACATTGTCTTTATTATGTATTTTTGTATGTATTTTTTATGTACATTACATCCGTACACCAACCATTCAAACTGTTGGATTTGTTAGTAGGGAGGGCAGAGGTATAAACCAGCAACCTTTAGGTCAGAAGGCCAATGTTATAACCTCCAGGCCACAGGCACACAGTTTAAAAAGTGGAACAGGGATGAGAACCACTGATTTAAGTCAGTTTGTTGACATAATGTACTAGATATGAGAAACAAGGTAAAATGATGTAGAATCAGCATTGAAACATTGATGGTGACAGTAGTTCTATTCAAAGCACCGATTTGACGTTGTATTCTAGTCATCAACCTCTACATTTTGTGTGTGTGTGTGTGTGTGTGTGCTTGTTTTTTTATGAATGCTATTTTACTGCCAAGTTACTGAAGATGCTTGGAGCATCAGTCATACAGGATGAATCATAAGCCAGAGAAGATTTTATCACAAGGTGCATCAAATAGCTTTGTCTCTTAGACAACATATACATTTGAAAATGTGCCTCCTACACTGACATTATAAATTAACCCAGTACTACTTTTTAACAATAAAAAAATAAGCAGGTCCATTTCTCCGCTACAGTGGTGCCCTTGGATGTGCACCACTAAGGGAATGAGCAAGAGGTATGGGGGGAATAATAAGTATTAACCCAACATGATTTAACAAGAAGGGCATAAAGGGTCACCAGATTCAGCCCAGCACATCCAGTACCAGTTCTAAAGTTCTTACACTCTTCATTTCTGTGCCGGTGTCACATCCAATCAGACTGTGGCTCACTCAAGCTTCAGAGATTTAATTAAAAATGCCTAGGAAGCTGCCCTTGGGAGCCAAGTTTTCTCTGTCTTAATTAATACATTAATCAAATAAAAAAATAAAAAACACATTGTGTTTATCTACAATAAAGTTAACTGTTACGTCACCACCTGCTATCAATTGCTAATGCACAAAGTCACCCAAGTACGTATCCAATGTGCCAGAAGATCTCTTCCTTTTACAATGGAAATTGCTGGAATAAAGCATTGCCCTGTATATTCTACAAGGGAGGTCTGATGAAAATCATATCAAACAGTCAGTAATCTCCTTAATAAGTTGTGAACCCAAGGCACAAGGTTGGTAGCTGTCCAAGATATTTTTATTTGAAAGTATGCAAATAATTGTGCATCTTATGACATTTGCTAAGCAAATGCTCAGATTTAAAGACTGTTAATGGTTTGCAGACGCCTTAGACTGAAAGGGACTACTTCCTCCCCATGCTATTTACAGTTAGAGGAATTCAGAGGTCCGAGTCTGGAACGCTTATCCAAATTGGTTCTCTATGGAGGAGATGAAAAGCATAATATACTGGTGAATGCTGTAGATCCTTGCACTCTATCATCTGCTTTCAGATCAAAGTCAGTACTTTTTTTCTGGGCTCATTGCATCTGCTTCGTCTCTCAAGAGTCCCGTGTGTTTAATTACAGATCTGCTTGGTTCTACCCATGCGGTCGGTGAGAGTGGGCCCGCAATACTCTGTTTATTTTTCTCATTCATCTGTTACCATAATTGTTCTACTACTTTTGCCCACCCACTTATCCACTAAACCATGAGGCATAGAAAAAATATCTGTAGATTTTCGGCGGGAAGGGAATGGGGGGTGGGCAGGGGCTTCTCCCAGTTTACATGCAGCAGTGGATGCTAATTAAGCATAATTACATGTGTACAAATGTGCACGCATACAGATGTATGCACACATAACAGGGCGCTGGCACCAGATGGCTGCTTCAGTGTTTCATGAAGCTCTGAAAGAACAGCATGCAATATGTCACATGTCCAAGGTGGCTGAACATGCAGACATTAGGATGAAGTCAAGACGGAGATGTGACCTTTATGAGACAGAGGGGGTTGGTGTATTTAAAAAGGCACTAGTAATCTTTTGAAACATTCCAGCCTGTGGAATGGAAGTCATTCCTTTGGGCGACTAGCTAATATTTTGCCTGCACTCTGGCTGATCAGAGGGAACAGCTTTCCAAACATTTCCAGAATTAGCTTGAGTGTCGAGGCGATGGAGCGAGATCAACAGAACGCTCCCTTCAGCTCCCAAACTTCTTTCCTCTGTCAGAATCATTTCATGGATAATATTCCAAAGTTATAATTAGAAGATGCCTCAGAAGTTTGTCTTACTATAAAAAGCTTTTTTGTTATACTAGGGAGGTTACTTAAGGCAAGGAAAGGAAGTCTATAGAGAAATATTAACTCACAGTTAATTCAAGTCTATTGGATCACAGCTGGGCAGCTATGGGCAAAGGAATCCCAGGACCAACAGGGCTTGAAAGGCTTGTTCAACACTTGGGGGGGGGGGGGGGGTTACAGAGCTATTTGGGCCATTGCGTCATATTTGTACGTCTACGGCCCGCGTCATACGACCACTGCCCAATCCATCCAGTGTTGGATTGCTCAATAAAATGTTGCAGTGAGATCATTTACTTGCTGAGAACTGCTCAGAAATGTCCCGTAGTTCACATGTTAAACGTAATTTTTATTTATTTTACCTGAAACTTGCCAGTAAAGAATAATAATTAATTATTATTAATAGCAGACATCCTTAAACATTTTGGTCAAAAGTTCAATATCTTTGAATCTCACCCCCTATCTCACCCCCATTTTACTTCTGTCGATGCATATCACATCTCCCAAGAAAACGAGATGAAACATTTGGTTTCTTGTTCAAGGTTACCTGTTGCAAAATAATTGATGAGCTGTGAATCATGCAAAGAACAAAAGTTAAGAAAACCAAAAAAGCAGTGTAGACTCATTCTCATTGAGATGAGGTATTTACAACACAGACATCATCTCACTTACTGTAACAACATCCCCTTAACAAAAGCTTTTCTTGTCTATAACCCACAGGAAGGAGTGACTAAAAGCCTTTTAAAATACCCTCCGTAATGCCACTCCGTAATGATTTTAATGTGACTGGAGAAGTCTTTAGGCTTTTACGACAATCATCCGCTGCGTAAACCCTTGCGTCGAATATCAGCAGGAATAACGTTGACGACCATTATTTGACGCCCTTTGAATTTGGGTCGATGTTTGCCAGTGCTCTAAAGACGACATTAAGATGAGATAAGCCCCTGGTGTGTTTTAATAACTGGAAGGAAGCGAGTATCAGGAAACACAAACAAGATGACAAAGGCATGAGTTACGTGAAATGTTTCCAGTGGGAGCAACATTGCCTTTGATGGCATAACATGCTGTCATATCAGTGCATCATTATTTCAGGCTGAGATCAGCATGGAGACAGCTCTCCACGTTTGCCACCCACCCACACCTCCCCTGCCTAACTCTTCCCCACCCCTTGTAACCCCTAAATCAAAGCATCAAGCTAGAGACTTGACTCCAGGGAAGTGTAACAGCATCAGGAGCGTTCCTGCTATTCTTATACTGCCTATCAGTCAGAGGGAGTGCGTGTAAGCAGAAGGGCAGAGGTGGGAGGGGAGGGGGTTGCGGCCTGTTTTTTCACAGGAATAAAAACAACCATGCACAGCCCTCCCCGACCCCATAGGGCGTGTCCTCCCACCACCCATTACCTTTGCCCCTCACCCCAACCCTTCTGCAAGCCCTGGAACGAAAACCAAGATGCCACCTTCCAGTTGGCCTTATTGATTTCAGGAGTGTGTAACAGCAATACGAGGCCCAGAGCGTACCAGAGGAACGCAGCCTGCTGACCAAATCATGGCTGACATTCACATTTGGCAGATCACAGCAAAAACTGCAGTCCAATTGCGTCTAGGCAGCCAGTTCCTCTGAGGGGGGAGGGGTCAGTGTGGCAAGATGTTGCCAGGCGCCTGTGGCCTCAGCTTAGACCCGCCCACATGCAAGAAGCCTTTCCTGTCGCTTTGTGGAAGGATGATGGGACAGGGCTGGTGGGTAGCCTTTGAAGCTATATCTGCAAATTGTGAATGATTAGATATTGTAGCAGATATCCCAGACTAATTGGCTGGCTTAACGAGGGAAGGGCGATCATGACCCTGACATACACTCCATTAGCTACGGAAAGGAATGATGATCTGCGAGATGGAGAATGGAGACTTTTTCATTCTACACGCACAAACAGAATTGCAAGGAAAGAACCTGCCGATGTGCTAATCTATCTACTCCATAAACCATTATCTGAGCCAAACATTCATAGCAAATGGAATATATATATATATGCCAAGCGTCGGATAGATTGGTGTAAAGCATGCCGCCACAAGACTCTGGAGCAGTGGAAACGTGTTCTGTGGAGTGACGAATCACGCTTCTCCATCTGGCAGTCTGATGGACGAGTCTGAGTTTGGCGAATGCCAGGAGAACGTTTCCTGCCTGACTGCATTGTGGCAACTGTAAAGTTTGGTGGAGGAGGGATAATGCTATGGGGTTGTTTTTCTGGGGTTGGCCTAGGTCCCTTATTTCCACTGAAGGGAAATGTTAATGCCTCAGTTTACCAAGACATTTTATAAAATTCTATGTTTCAAACTTTGTGGAAACAGTTTGGGGTAGTCATTCTTTTCCAGCATGAATGTGCCCCAGTGCATAAAACAAGGTCCATAAAGGCATGGCTGGATGACTTTGGGTGGAAGAACTTGACTGGCCCGCACAGAGCCCTGACCTCAACCCTATCGAACACCTTTGGGATGAACTAGAACGTCCAACATCAGTGTCTGACCTCACAAATGCTCTTCTGGAAGAATGGGTAAAAATTCCAACATACACCATCTTGTAGAAAGCCTTCCCAAAAGAGTGGAAGCTGTTATAGCTGCAAAGGGGCAACCAACTCAATATTAATGTGTATGGATTTAGAATCGGATGTCATAAAAGCTCCTGTAGGTGTAATGTGTGGGTGTCCCAATACTTTTGTCCATATAGTGTGTGTGTATATGTATGTATATACCTAGAAAACAATATCCTTCACAATTTTGCTAGTAGGTAGCAGGCTCCTATACCAGGATTGTGTCTAACAAAGGGTAAAAGGTCAGCACCACATTGCAGCCATGAACACAGCACAACTAAATGTTCATGTTCAACTAACTATGTAAATATCCAGCTGTGTAAAATAGCAAGTTATGTAAGTTTTTTTTGGATATAAGCATTTGCAAAGTAATGTAAATGCCATTGTCCTGCCTGTAGTCTGCGAATGTGATTTAAATTCAGGGCAGATTTAACATAAATATAGCATAAAGGATTCTTTAGAATCTGAAATAACACTTTTTGACTTATGTCAAGGTGTATAAAAATGTATTACATCAGGGTGAAATATGCTAGCATAGCTAGCATATTTTAAAGGGACTGGCATTACTGTATGTGTATCACTTGACCTTGAATATTATACTGAAAGGCAAGTTACATAACAATGACTGCAAAAAAAGCTGAATGTAGGGCCATGAGCAAAGAGATTGAAAAATGAAAATGAAAAAAAAAGAAATGAATCTTATCGGTCATCACAAACACCGCAATGGAACTAAGGGAATTACTATGGAAACCATGTTGTAATAATGTTTTTCTGTGTGCATTTATGTTTTTGTATATTAACCTGCTCTTCAGTTAATATTGGCAAAGAAAGAGTTCTCCATTGCTTCAACAGAAAAAGGGGATGGATTGGCAAATTCACTCAAAGCCATTGTGAGTAGCAGGTGCCTACTTACAGACAGACCCAAATGCCTGATCATTCAGGAAGCCTGCAACGGGGTGAGATCCATACTGAAAATGGAATTGCGCTGTCAGTGGGGATCAAAGGAAACAGACCCGCTTTTAATGGTTCTCTCCACACCCCAAGAGGGCTTACGGGTGAAAGGTGCTCGAGGGCCTTTTATTTCTCTGCATACATCAGGGAAGAGGGAAAATTAAGCAGAAGGTCAGTGATAGTTTACGTAATTTCCTTTCAGTCTCGTGCGTCAGTAATAATTAAAAATTTTAAAAATGTACATGTGCACTCACCCGCTCAGATAATGTCAGCCAAGTCGAAATACCAGTGTAAAAAGTAAGAGCTGTTCTGTGCCGTAGAGAAATAAGGCGCTGCTTTCCGGAAATTCGTCATAACTCTCTAACCGGTAAGTGCGCTAACAGTGTCGGAGAGGGAAAATGTAAGTACAAGATTTCAAATTTTTGAGTAATCATTATTACTCGGCTGATTCACAAAACTCGTTTATTGAAAGAATGGGTGCTTGTTTTCCCCAAGGACCCGAATCTGGGATGTTTTCCAAATGGCAAATAAAATGGATGAGTGGGAGGGCAAACTCTAGAACCCAAGAGTTGAGAATGTTCCACATCTGAATTTGCGTCCCAAAACTGGCCCACGTGGACCAATAGAATGTCATGCATGCCAGTAAGTTTGATTTTGTTTGATCCAAACAAATGATGGCCTATCTGCTCCCACCCTAATTGATGCTTGAAGCTCTCGATTTTGATAATATCTGTGATAATGAAAGTGATTACCACGAGCCAAATATATTACTGTGCCTTTCCCAAACAAATTGGCCCTTGTAACCTTCCTTATTATTTCAATACACAATGATCTGATGAATATTGCACCGAATCTAAATTAAACTGCAAATTAACCTCTCAATCCAGTCAGTCAAACTTGAATGAAAGTCTTGGATAAAGTCAGATTGAATTCTGGATGGCTTTACTTATCAATTAAGGGAGTAAATTAGGTCCTCTTGTTTTAATCACAGGCTTTTATTTGTGATGAACTTTACAGCATCATCAGTGTCTATTAATTACATGTAACATTGTTGATTGAAAGGTGATGACCTTTATATGATAAAAAAATATATATTTACGCAAAATAAATGAACTCCTGTGACAGTTATTTTATATGTGTAGGAAATCAAATAAAATAACTAAAAGTCTTCAATGCGATTAAAAATACTATTGTTGTTTTTGTTGTTAGTGTAATTTATGTCTATATAACAACGCCTCCACTGTGTATCTTATAGTTGTTACAGTTTCTACATTTTTGCTCTGTGTCAATAAAGACATATTTAAAAAACATGCACAAAGTGCGAGACAAGTAATAGGAGGAACGACTTGGTCTTTGGCTAGGAAATCAGTCTCAAGTAGCTGTCCTTCGATACAAGCACTTAACCACAAATTCTTGTATACTACACAAGTATCTCTGGGATACCAGTACACGGAGACTTAAGTCCAGCCAGATTGCTCCTGCAGCTCATGGAAGCTGGGCCGACGCAGCTCCCTTTGCACTTAAACTGCAGGAGATCCCGCGGACGAACTGGCCCAAATGAGAGAAACCGTGACAAAAAACGCATCTGATGTGGCGTTTATGATAAAAGCTTCCCTAGGCGACTCGGTTGATATACATCTACATCTAACTCTGATAAATAGCTTTGTTAAGAAATGTAGTTGTAAACGATATTGGATTTGACGCAGCCAGCCAGAGGGGAAATTCCCATGGAAGTGGTGTATTCTGAGATGGCCACTATTGAAATTGCATGAGAGTCTGCTGCTGCAGAAAAAAAAGCACAGTGGCATCATAGGGAATGCTTTTATAGCCTGCCACTGAGGTACGATGACAAGTGAGTTTTTTGTATTTTCCTTTTTCAGAGAAAAATAAATTTTTAGAGTTTTTTGATTATTCTGAATTTATATACTGCATTTACATATTTGAAATAATTGAAATCTAATCTTCAGCACATTTGCACAGACACTTATATAAAATGTTACGTTGGTAAGAAAAAAATAAAAAGTCCATGCTTTAATTATAACTTAAAGAAAATTTGCTTTCCAGGAACACATATACCTTGCAGAAGGATATATGCATCAATACTTCTAACCAGCCTAGTTACACATAATTGAGAAACTCATTTAATGAGCATTCTTTGAATTTCCTTGCTGAAGCATATTTAAATAGCTGAAGTGAAGCTGGAAGGAGGATCATTGAGAGCAAAACAAGCACTACGACAGATATGACAGACTGGCTAAATTTAATAAAATTCGACAGCAAGTTGCCATCCCGGCAGGCCACGTCCTGTCATCATCCTTGGAGCTGCTCCTGGTCCAACGCTCCATGACCTTGTTGCATTTACCCCACAGATGCTTGTACAGAAGACGTTCAGTAGGTTCGTCACAAGTCCCCTCTGATTTTATGCTGCACTCCCCCACACCTGCCACACGAGACATGAAACTTTCCTTGAGCTTTTTCCTCCGTGCAGAAGGAAATTTCAGGGATTCTTGTCACGAACAAATTATCCTAGTTTTTTTCCAAATAATCGCAAGAGAGGTTCATTTGAAAAAATCAAAAGTAAGTGGAGAAAACCATCACTGTCTCTCATGACCCCTCCTCTCCCAGCACCTGTCACAGAAGCTTGAGGCCTGCCAGCAAAGGCTTTTTTACCTACCTAAAGAATTTGCGCCTCACTGATTGCTTCGGCACAATCCCAGGTTTTACTCAATTTTTTTCGAGCCCAGTACAATGAGCTTGTGAGATTGGGCCCCGACAGCTAAAGGGAAGCAGTTCAGGACAAAGGGCACCAAAATCGCCTGAGGTTCCAAGCCGAATAGGTTTAGGCATTGTCATTTCATCCGTTGGCAGATAAAGCCTTTATGACGGTGGCCAGACTTGAATGTGGTCTATTATCGCGTGGTCAAATCCCATAACACACGTCTGTGAGGCCCTTTGGAGCAGAATGAAGGGAGATTACCCTGGAGAACGCGATGGGGCCTCGTTGAGCAAAGTGACAATGGCGGCGCTAGCCATGGTCTCCTACTCGTTGGAGTGTGAAAGGTCCATGTTGGTGGTGGAACGCCAGGACTATGAACATGAACATGTTAACCCAGTGCTGTCTGTTCTGTCCTTTATTGAACATTTAACCAATAGGAATACTACACCTTGTGTTCCGTTGATTTTTCTCTTTCTTTCAGCAAGTTTAAGGGATTTTTATAGCCTTATTGGAAAATGTGCAAGATTGAGCCTTCACGTGAAAGAATGCGGATGAGCTATGGCAAACACACACACACACAAGGCTGTGGAAAGGGAAAGTAAAACAAGCTGGAAAATTCCCAGCTTTGTGTTTGGACAGCAGTGGTATGCTAATATTATAGAGGCTTTGGCCACACGGAAGGAAATTGGGATTCTCATAGGTCTCCGTCCCTTCCTTTTCTCACTCAGGAAGAAAACAGAGAATATAAGTGTCTATGAAGGGTAACCTTCATACTCACCTCCCTTGCCGGACCTAAAGTCCAGGGATGGATCAAGCTAACAGCATCCTCTTCGGACTCTATCTGGGTTCAAATAATCTGGGAAGTTTCCTCTCTTAGGGAGCCATGTTCACCTGATGGTGTGGCCCCAAGTCTGCCTGTTCATCCGGTCCTGCCTGCAGAGTGTCCAAGCACTTCCTGAGAGTGGCTCTCAAGCACACCGACCATTAGGGAATATAGTATTAGTAAATAACCAATACAGATATTGCTTTGTTATTTTTAGACTTTTTTATTGTATTTGCGTTCGCTGACTTCTTCATTTTCTTCCTGTCAGCCAAGTACCCTCTCCGTTCACCGGGGAATACTTTGGACGTGCT
>JAOYSI010018155.1:0-57163 GCA_025775065.1 Hiodon alosoides
GGAGATTAATGAAAACAATTTTAATTAGAAACAAAAAGTTTTTTTTTTTACTCGTTTCCTTACATTCAATCATTCTTGTCTGAGTACTCCCATACTAAAATGGAAGGGGGGGGGGGGGATTAATGAAAACAATTTTAATTAGAAACAAAAAGTTTTTTTTTTTTACTCGTTTCCTTACATTCAGTCATTCTTGTCTGAGTACTCCCATACTAAATGGTCAAAACAGCAGCCATTTATCTGTAAATTTTTGTTTTATTTGTGAAATATTTACTAACGCCACCATAGCATTAACAAAAGGTATTTTCCACAAAGTGCTGAATTTTTTTAAATAAGAACAATACCTTCTTAATGACCTTGTGTTTACTCATTTAAATCAATTGTGCTTTTGCAAACAGCCCCCCCCCCCCATTTAAAATTAAGATCTGAAATCACACTGCGTAGTGGAATTCAGCAGATGAAACCCTGTGGATCGCGTCTACAGCTGTTGCTAAATCTGCGCACAACCCCCTAATAAAGATGATTCGCGTTTCAATTAATCTGTGATCTGTTTTTATTGGGCCTGATGTTCAACAAAATTGCTTTACTTTACAAACGTTTTTGTGAAAAAAACACCGCACCCGTTCGATTTACTCTGGGATCTCCCTAAAACGTGAACACGGATGATAGGAACGCAGAGCTCCAGATGCAGTTTGGCCTCGGCATAAAGGATCACAGTCATCCCAAAGTCTCTCTGTTCTCCATCAACCCACGAACAAGCCTGTGTCGCAGCAGGTCCACAACATTCTCGCCAACTGCCGACTGCTGCCGAGTGTCAATTTGCATTTAACTCAGGTCAGTCTTGATGAAAAAAAACCTACCTACTCTTCATAACACCTTGACCAGAGAGGCCTTCGAACAAAACTGACAAGCAGCCCAACGCTGTGACTGTAATGCTACGTTAAAGTGCAATCCGGGCTGCCAAGGGATTCAGGTGAGATATCAAGTCGTACTAAGAGATATCCGCACCTATGACATTTCTTCATTAACACTGCTAACACTGCTAGTTCTAGCACTTCTCTCAGTTGGAAAGTGCATTAAGCCAATCTTCAACTTAATCTTAAACTTTAGGATTGCATTTATGTGGAGATACCATTCCAACATTTAAAAAATTTAAAGGGCTGGGAAAAAAAAAGTTTTCAAATAAATTGTGCCAGATACTCAGATATTTATACTTTTAAATATAATTTTGGTACTGTCCAATTTTATTAATTACGTACGGTAGGAGGACACTATCGGAAACACTAGCACACAATTAAAAAAAATCTCCTAACCATGACAGCAGCAATGCCAATGGAATACCAAACCCATGAATCATCACCAAGTTTTAAAAAGTGGCAACACATTACACTCTGTCAGCTCCTGCTTTTGTTACCCTATCACAAGATATTTATTTCCACTCATTCTAAACACTATAGGCTCTCATGACAGAAATTTAGCGCCCATCTGTTCAATTATAAGCCTGCCCTTAGGAATTTCTTTTTGTTATCACTGCAGTGATACCTTATATTTTACCCCACAGAGAGATGCATAAAACACACGTATATCCACCAGAACATCATTAATTCTCACCAGGGATGCAGTATTACACAAATTCTGTAGATTATTACCGAGTTGTGGGTTGTAATTGGATAACTTCCAACCACTCAGAAGTCTTTTCCTTCTCTGGTATTATCTTCATTATGAATTTAAGTTGAAAAACAAAGGAATGTGTTCTTACATCCATAACAAGCAGAAACACGTACCGAAAACATTTGCCTCTTTGAATATCGTTTTGCTTTTACATTTCAGCCTTGTATTAGGATTGAAATTTTGCTTCATCAGATTGTACTCACTGTTAGAGTTTCATGACCTGTCAGGCAACATTTTAGGGTATATATAAAAGTACGTACACTCACACACACACACACACACACACAAATGTGCCGATACAATAACCAACATTTCAGTTAAATCATAACACAAATGATCATCAGAATTATCAAGCAGAAAGTACATACAAATTGAAAAAAAAGGGGTTTATAAAGAATTGCTAAAGAATTATTGTATATATTATGGTAAAGTGTGATAAATTTGAAACAATAGCTCCAGTCACTCAGTGTCAGGGTTTTGTTAAACTTACATACCACAAGGGGGCAATATAGCTCAAAAAGTTAAAGTGCAGCCACTCCCTCCGGACTGGATTGTTTCAAAGAACCCTGACCCACCGGTGCTCCGCCCACAGACACTGAGTGAAAACAGCAGTCACCAAGGGGACCTCAGACACAACTCAATTCAATTCAGATAAAACCGCCTAATCGTACTTAACACAGGGTACAGCTCGAGGCTCATACCAACTTGAACCCTACATAAAGTTAGCCTATTTTGGGTTTGAAACACTAATACTCACATAAAAAACCCAGACCCACGAAGACACAAATAATGAAGAAAATAACAAGTACCATTTACATCTTTTGGTTTCAATGCACGGCAATCCACGACAATCCCAATTTTTATAACACATTACATATATTAAGATGTCTCCCGTCGTATTATTACACATTTATTACTAGGGTTTAAGGTGCTTATGCAAACTGTGTAGCCAATACAACAGCTTATATCAAATACAAAAGCTTATCGATGACAGATTTCTTTAGTACCTTTCAACACACAAATAACGTTTGCCTTTCTCTCATATAGATGTAAACAAAGGGAAGTGGCCATTATACATATAACCAAGAATATTTAATGGACTGCGTACATAGCCCTATATATATATATGTGTGTGTGTGTTTGTGTGTGTGTTTCTATAGGGAACTATAAATACTGCAAGAGATCAGAGGATAGTCGTCTTAGCCCCTGAATAACAGTATTTCTACGGTCTCTCAAACATAACCTGTCTTTAAACACACAGGTTCCAAATACACGACTGGGTTTGAAAACGTCAAAAGTGTATTGTCATATTTCAGACATTTAAACTGTATTATGGTTATCATAAAAAGTGCCTCTGTAACATCAAACTAAATAAAATTGCACTTATATCTGAAGAATCCCACACCCTAAAGCATGCTCTTTACATGTCTTCCAACCCAGCAGACAAACCACATGACTGACAATGTGTGTCTTATGACTGATGTGCGGAACGCAGATTTTGTGACCAATTTTATGATGCAGTGTAATCACAATTAAACCAAAAGGACGTTTTTAAATAGCATATTTTAACAAATTAATTTAATATAGTTAACACTCACAAATCTCAATCTTAAGTACGTCAATTAAATTTTCATCAAGAGGTCACCTGTCATACAAAGTCGCAGAAAGAATTTGGGTTAAGTCAGATTTGTTAGGTTCATTCAGCATAAAAAATTGCTGACATAAATAGTAATTCTTCCCAATTTGGCGTTTTAACGTGAGCCTATTTAATTGAATATTACCAATGTGGAGTTAAAGAAAACACGGTTCGATACTGCAGCTATCCACACTGGTGAGCAAAAGCTTGAATTTAAAAGCCTGATGATAACATTTGTCCTATAGTACAATTATCATCTTATGAGAAATAATGTCTATAAAGCAAAGCCGAGACATATTTATGAAAAATGTCGTTGTACATTTCAGATGAATTTATAGATTTTTGGAAAATAAGACATTTTGCACAGTGCACTAAAGGTTTTCAGACCTCACTGCATCAAAACAAGTCACAAAATATCTGTAGAATTCAACATTGCAACTAGAAACTGCACATGACTACGGAATTAACCTTATAATAAAGTTGGAAGCGATTCATTTAAATGCCCCATGACTCTCCGAAGTTTTAATTATACATTTCCTTTAAGTGCAACTGTGTAATAAAACATTTTAGGCTTTCTGTGCATGTTTAGAACTGGGAATCCAAAAAGATTGTACTTTCTGTGGACAATCAAATCATCTACAACAGGTACATTCTATATTCCCCAACGTGATACCCTGAATTAGACATGAAAGCTTCTGATTCACCAGCTGTAAAAATGAATGGGTACACTTCAATATGAATAACGTTTAACGGTAGAACGGATGAATACAAATCGGGGATGTAAATACTAAATGTAAAATAGCCATCGAAGAAGCTACAGTTAGCTTTCGCTGCCCTATTCACCACTCAGAAAGTCCCCACAGGTAAGACTACATAGAGGGAGTCTGGCTTTGATATGCAAGTTTGGAACTTATACAGTGAGGGCAAAGAAGAAGGAGGGGGGGAAAGTGCCAAGTTACCTCACAAATAACTTAAAGAAATAACAGAAGAAATTGCTTAACATAAGCAAAAAAAAAAAAAAAAAAAAAAAAAAACCCTGCCCGATTGTGGATCAGAGCACGACAGACTCCACTGGCCAGCTCTAAGCTTTGGGGCTATAAATGTTGAATTGATTGATTGCAATACTTAATAACTAAGTGGTCAGGAGACTCTGCATCCCACAGGGAATTCCTGGTCATTGTGCAACACGCAAGCCCCCCTTTTCCTACTCAGCAGTCTTTTCATGACTTTAAGAATGGCACTGCATGCCTGCTAAAAACTCAACTGTTGCACTAAACTCCAGGCCACAGGACTTATTGTACAGAACCTTCAGGGTATGAAGGGCTACGGAGTGAATTGTAGATAGCATCACCCTTGCAATTTACCACATTTTAACTTTGTTATTGCAATGTAATACACACGCGCTGACAGAATAATTAGCAGTGGCTATCACTGCAGCAATGGAGGAGAAATCTCTCTGCTACATTTTCAGTTGGCTGAGAAAAACAAAATAAAGAATCATCGGTTAGCTAGCTATAGTAACTTAAATTGGGTACAGCCCCGTAATCTTAGCTGCAAATCCCATGCCCTCCCCCGCCCCCCCGCCAAAAGCATTTTCAGGGCGGGGTTGGATCAAAACTGAAGAAATCAGGCCGGCTGATGTTGAGAGATCTTTTTTTTCTTCAGGATACTCTCACATACAAAGCAAAACGTGAAAAAACAGAGATTATACATACATTTTTTTTAAACTATTGGCAAACACAGCTTCCACCTAACGCCACTTGTGTCCAAATAGCCATTTCCAAACAAAGTATTCCTTAAATATAAAGTTTGGTACGGAACTGGATTCGGGGATGTGGGGGAGAGACTTGATGTGAAGAACCAGCATTTGGGAATGCTGCAGCTTATGGAAATGCAAAAAAGGAGGTTAACAAAAAAAGTCAAACGTAACTTAAAAAAAAGGCTTTTGGGATATTTTATACATATCATTTCAGTATACGTCTATAAGATTCTAGGTTATGTAAATAAGATTTTTGCATGTGTTTATGTTTCCCAACCAGAAATGCAAAGCATATGCCTCAGGCTTGGACGTCTACACTGCCGGCTCCTGGTGGGGTGAACTTCACTCCTGGATGAATTTCTTTTGCCACATTTATGCTCAGACACACACCGGAGCGTTTAAATTGGTGAGAGAATCTGTAGCAGACTATTTATGAATTTTCAGTGGAGTTAATCCTTCCGGCAGGGAACAAGGGAGGCAGCGGGGGCAAATGAGGGGGTGGAGGGAGGCCACCCATTGGATGAAAGGGCATAGAGAGGGGGGCAGTACGATGGGCGGCGTGGTGGGTGTAGGGTGCTGCGATGTCTCCGGCTGTTGCTGCCGGGGTAACGGGCACCACCTGATTGGCCATCACGTCAGAGTTGGCAACCGGGGAGGCGGGGCTGAGGCCCAGCAGGTTGGCCTCCGACGCAGCAGGGTGGCTGACCCGGAAGCACTTCTCCTTGTGGGCCTTGAGCATGTTGGAGAAGCGGAAGCGCTGGCCACATACGTCACAGGGGTAGGGCTTCTCGCCCGTGTGGGTGCGGCGGTGCCGCTTCATGTTGGGCCGGCTGGTGAAGCTCTTCCCGCAGATCTCGCAGATGTACGGCTTCTCTCCTGTAGGGGGAGCCGGGGACGGCGGTCAGCAGGGAAACCGGCAAAGGAGGAAACATTCTGCGCAAATATCTCACGATGACGGTTCACAGACATGCAGACACCAACGTGCCCATGCGTAAAGCCACAGTCGTCAGTCGCGAGGTTAAAAGCGGCCTACCGGTGTGGGTCTTCATGTGCTCGTCGAAGTACTGCTTCATGTTGAAGTCCTTGCCGCACCACTGACACATGAACTGCTTGTGTCCAATGTGGATGCTCATGTGGGAACGGAGCTGGTACTTGTACTGGAAGCGCTCACTGCAGTTCTGTGTGCAGCCCCACCCCACACCCAACGTAAAGATCAACAAACCACTGAAAACTTAAGATGCAACAAAAAAAGTGTGCATTGACGCATGACTTTGGCCCCAAAATCGACACCACACAAAGCCATTTTCATCATATGGTTTGATATGCCATCGTTTTATCGGAACAGGGCGTGCAAAAATGTTTGGCTGAATTTTGCATGCGATTCAGTCATACCTGTAAGATTCTATATAAAACCTTAAGGCATATTACAAATACTGCTGTAGGTGTGGTTCTATAAGGTTGCAGGTAAAATATTGTCTTCATGGAGAGAAAGAAACAGTTCATCACAGCGTTACACTGTCACATACAGGCACAGCCTCTGACACACGGGGGCCTAATGGCACAGGGTTGAGTTAATCCCTGACTGCAGGTCCAGGGGGCTCTTACCTCACATTTGAAGGGCTTCTCTCCCGAGTGCTGGAGGGAGTGCACCTTCAGGGACATGCTCCGCTTGAAGGACTTTCCACAGGTCTCACAGGTGAAGGGCATGTCCTTGGTGTGAGCTGGGTAGAGAGAGAGAGGGCACAGCATCCGCCTCAGCTGCCGGTGAGGGCCGGGGAAACCTCGAGAGCCTTCCCACGCCAGACCGTTGTGGGGTCGAAGCCCCCTGCCAAGCTGCTGCTAAGTATAAAGGTTCAGATTTCTCCAGGTGGGGCGGCGACACTGACACTGTCAGGCCGGATTCTGAGGAATTTGTACTCTTACATTATTTACAATGCGAAGGACGCGTTTTACAACAAGTTACCTGGTGTTACCACTCATGAGATAATACCTCACTACATGACAGCAGGGTGCAGATCTGTCTCCAAAAACCTGCAGAGTCAGTTTATTGCCACAGTAAAAATACAAAAAAGACTTATGTATTTAAAGTGGAGGGCTCCATGTGATAACTAATATTTGTGGTATCCCAAAAAACCCTATTGAAGCTTTATACGTTCAATTATTTCACTTTTGGGTATGAAAGAAAGCCATTGGCTTGAAGTATTCACAGAAATGGCTTAAGACAGAAATGGCAAACGACCATTAATCTCCACCAGTGGGGTGAGGGGGGTGTAACTATGAATAACTTCACTGGAGGCTGAACCTCCACTGTATGGTCGGCGACAGAGATTGCATGAAAATTTTATCACTAAAGTTTCTGAGACCTCATAAAAGGATTTTTGAGGTTCAGATGCATTAACATGATTGGTTTTTTAAGACAACGTACAAATGCGTCAGTACATTTTTTATGTATTAAATGCAAAAATGGTGTTTCTCCCTGTCATGTTAGCGCTGTTAAATATTTACATGTTTTCATTTATTTGTGAAAAATAAGGCTGAATCTGAAATCTGCTTTCAGCTCAAATTTATAGATGTTTTAAATACATATGAATATCACTGTAATGTCCATGGTGCAAGTGCACATACAAATTCCTACATATACACACGCACACGCGCACGCGCACACACGGTAACAGCTTTCTGAAAAGCGAAAAACCGAAATACCTGCTCCAACTGAACAGTTGGACCGTCAGTTTAAGAACGGGAACATACCTGCGATTACAGAAGAGTTTTGCACCAGAACATAATATACAGACAACAAATCAGATATATGTATGGTCGTGTTTGGGTGGTCCTGAACCAACAGCACTAAGTTAA
Source organism: Hiodon alosoides (assembly GCA_025775065.1). Taxonomy (NCBI): domain Eukaryota; kingdom Metazoa; phylum Chordata; class Actinopteri; order Hiodontiformes; family Hiodontidae; genus Hiodon; species Hiodon alosoides. The sequence continues at coordinate 7,920 of JAOYSI010018155.1, forward strand.
TTAAGATCAGGTTTTGCTTAATTTAATCTTTAATTTAATCAAATATACTAGCTACGTCAACAGAAAGGACTTTTTAATTAAGACGTATGGAAATATCAGCAATTCAGTAGAAAAATACTGACGTAGGTTCCTCACACCATACCTTGAGATTTCCTGGAACAATGATATTTCTTAAACAAGCTTAGTCTTTCAATTAATTACATTTCTTCATGCCTGTTTGAACTCATAGATAAGTGTGGGGGGGGGCGATAAATGGATATGAACATTTCCGTGTAACGGGGGACGAAACAGGCACTACATTTAGACCCACAACCAAAACAGAGGCCCACATTAATATCACAACCTCGCAGAGGAGCAGATATGATAGATCGGTCGGTTGGGAATGAACTCATTTGTGACCGCGGGCGATTCCTCCTGTGCAGGGCGAGGATATTTAATTACCATCTTAATGTCAAAGCCACTGTAGAGACAGTGAGGGGGGGGGGGTCATTAGGAGAGAGGGGAGGGGAAGTTAACTGCTGTATTAATGAAAAGGAGGTTGTCTGGGTTTCCACAGCCCCTGCCACGGCACACGTTTCAAACAGACTCCTCTGCCTCAAAATAAAAAACAAACAAAGTATTAGACTGTTCTGTTTGGTTCTTCATTTGTAGGACTTCAAGCAGACGCTTGAGGAACGTTATTTTCAGGAGGGTTTCTACGCTGCAGGACTCCTCTTTGAACACTGTTGCAGAGCCGTCCTGCCCAGGATCTGGACTCCGCCGGACTCTGTGTCTACAAGAGCAGTCTCCCAGGCCGCAGCTCGACAGGGAGGAAAACAAGTCTAAGTGACTGCCGTTGGGAGGCCACAGCCCTGTCGCTCAAATCGCCAGGCCAGGAGAATCTGACGCACATCGGCGTCAGTGACAGGGGCGATAAACGAGATGCTCTTGGTCCAGAACTATGAGGTGAAATCTAAGCACTCCAAGGTGGAAAGGCAGAAAATAAATAAATAAATAAATAAAAACACGGTGGAATATTCATGGACTAAATGCAGTCTATTCAGCTTACATCAGCGTTTCTCTGCCAAGGAAAGCCCTTGAACTACCCTTGTTGTAGTCAAAACATTTAGGGGACCAATCCGCACAGCACATTTTAATCCAACCACATTCAAATTTTTTCCCAAAAGCCCTTCTGAATGTACTGCCGCACAAAGTCAAGTGCGACCGTGATTAATTGAATGATCAATGCAACTTCTACTGAGTCAGAAAAGAACAAAGCGGCTCGTAGCTCCTCCGGCTCAACCACAAGCAGCTCGAAACCAAGGGCTTGGGTACCATAAAGGAAACGGCTGGGTTCATACATCAGACGCCTTCACCTGCGAGCTGGAAACGCCGCAGTGATTCACGGCATGCTCGCAGGTGGTTTCCTGGGAGGCACCCAGCTGCGAACGGATTCCTTAGCGAGCGCCACATCCTTAACCAAATGCCAGCTGGATTTCGAATCTCGAGACAGGTTGCCACCAAAGCCCCCCGGAGGTACTTGTTTTCCCACAGAACTTCGGGGTGCCAGTGGCCCGAGTATTAATTTTCCCACTAACCTATTTCTGTCAGCCGCGTTCACTCCCAGTCAGAATGAGATGGCTGTTAGAAGCAGTTTGGTTACCAACCTCGGCAACATCTTTACAACAGATGTTTTTTGCAAACAGAGCCCAGGACCGAACTTGATACAACAGTGCAGGATACAAAATAAACTCGGAGCAGATTATCATGGAGGCAGACTGGTCAGTTCTTTCCATGGGCCACAGGCTGAGATACACGTCACTGCACACATTTAAATGACCGCAAATTGACCGAAAAACAAAACAAACTAAATACATGCGCACTGTTTACATGTTCGCAACGATTTTAAAAGGTATTTTACTAGACTTCTTATGCTTTCAGTAATCCAAACAGAATTAACAAACGGAACAAACAGAAGTTCCCTCTAGTAGGAATGCAAGTTCAGAACATGGATAATATGGTAAAACCAACCAATCCGGAAGAAGGTCAGTAGCAGGTGGAATCTTTTATCGACCATACTCACCAACCATGTGCTTCCTGACGTGGGCCATGGTGTAGAACTTCTTCTCACAGATCTCACACGAGAACTTCTTTTCCGCATAGCCGTGGACTATTTTGTTATGCTCGTGGAGAGACCACAGTTTCTTAAAGGCTTTTCCACAGGTGACGCACTAAAACAGCCCAGACGACATGAACAAAACATGAACAAAAGCACCCACAGGCATTTCTCAATGTCTCAACTGGGTTCCCCTCGACGAAGAGACTTTGATCACAAGTACCACATTTCCAGAAACCTTTCTTTCATCATGGGATTAACATTTATATTCCAACTTTTGTGCAGTTTCAGATCATGTATTCAAAAGATAAAAAGTTGCGATGCACTTCACACATGAAAAGCTAGACATTTTTCCTGGGATCTAGGCCGATCAACATCCTGACAGTTTTACACTGTTTAAGTGACCCCTAAAGGTCCTGTGGAATTTGCAGACTGTGCAGAATATATCGAAAATAGAATACAAATTTTGCTAGAAAATAATGATTTAAACCAGTACTTCTTAAACAACACATCTCTGCAAAATGACCTGCCGTATAAGTTATAGGTAAGACGAGAAAGTGATTAATTTGTTTATGGTCAAAGTTAAAATGAATAATAATAGAATAATAGAAAAATGAGAACAGTACCACATTGGGATTTTCAGTTTATAAAAGAATCTATAAGGCATCCATATCCGCCCCCTGCTGAAACATAAATATTCATACATTAATTTTTAAAATAGTCAAATTAAGTCTAATACTTATACAGCATACTTGCCATTCAAGTAAATTGAATCAAATCATTGAATGAAGCGTTCAGGGGCTTTTTTTTAAATTGAGGCTTTGTGTTTCAATGTAACTAATTAGAACCATTTTCCCAATAATGGCCTGGACGCTGGGAACAGATGTAAGAGGGGAAAATTGCTTGGTAATACTAATTTATTAGAAATACATGGCCATTTCCCAGCATTGTGCTCCTTTGAAATAGCATAAAAAAAACATTCACAATGTGTTCACCCGATTACCATTCAAAATCTTATCCTTATCAAACAAATTGGCACCAAGAAATTCAGAGTACAGCCATAATTGTTTCTCAATTAACCAGAAGCAGTCTGTGTCTAAGGAAACTTGATGGCCAGATATGTGCAGTTTCCACTATATATCATGATTGACAAGTATTTAGCAGCGTGTCTCTATCCCAATGCAGATCCTGAAAGCACATAGCAGTTCCATTTCAAACTGATTTGTTTTCCACGCTTCCCCAACCCTCCTCCACAGGCCCTGGTACCGTGGGTTAGGGCCTACCTGAATGCTCTTCTCACAGTCGGTCTGGTGGTGCAGCACTAGCTCGCTCTCCAGCAGAAAGCGCTTGCCGCACTTGTCACAGATCTGCATGCGGTTGTGCGTGACGTTCATGTGCTTCTCCAGGTACCAGCGGTTGTTGAAGATGCGCGGGCACTTCATGCAGGGGAAGTGCTGCTTCTCCTCCAGCTTCACCTTCTGGCCCAGGCTCTCTTGGTCCTTTTTCCTCTTACGGCCCCGCCCTTTCTTGGCCCTCATGGCAGTGCTGAGGGCCTTCTGGGCTGAGCTCGTCAGCATGGTGTCACTGCCGGCCCTGGTCTGCCGTCGCGGCCGCTCCACCTTGACCTCCGGAATGTCACGGCTGTCCTCATCCAGGCCTGCTTCTCTGTCCTCCTCGCTGGTGTCACCCATGTCCTCTTCGTCGCTACGATCCTCCTCGTCCTCCCCTTCCTCCAGCTCTGCGTCTTCCTCTTCCCCTTCGTTGTCCTCCTCCTCCTCATCCTCCTCGTCCTCCCTTTCTTCTTCCTCCTCAGTCTCCTGCTCTTCTCCGCGACTCCGACCCAAGATGGCGGCGGCGTCTGTGGAAGATGACTTGCCCTCCGTGCCCTTCGACACGTTCAGGGTCTGGTTATTAAGGTTGACCTCCACTATGATCTGCTCCCGGTTGAAGGAGGCGCGGCTGTCCGAATCCTCCAACTCCTCCACCGCGCCTTCCAGCTTGCACAGGCCGCCCGCACCTCCCTCTCCGCCCTCCTCCTTCTTGAAATACGGCTTGGCCTGAATGCCAGCTGGGTGCGGTTTCCCCACGCAGTCCTCGACCCGCACCGAGTAAGGGTTGCTGCCCTCACGGGCATACAGCTTGGCTCGAGGCAGGTCCATCTCCTGCTTGATCTCCCGGTAGAACTGGGAGGGGACGCTGCCCCGCCCGTCCGACTTGGTCACGTTGGCACTGAGCCCGAGGGAGTGGCTGCTGATGAGGTCTTGGCAGGAGCTGGCGATCTCGCTCATCTGGAGCACGGCGGCGGCGTTCAGCACGTCTTGCACATTGCAGGCATTGACCAGCAGCTTGGAGGTGTAGATAAAATTGAGGATCTGCTGCAGGCCCTGCGAGGTGAGGGCCTCCAGGGACAGCTCCACCCGCTGGAGCTGTTTATTTTGGGTGAAGAGCGAGTGGAAGAACTGGCTGTAAGCCGCCAGCACGCCCTTGTGGGCCTGGAAGGTGTTCTTCTGACGCACGAGCACTATGTCTACATCACACAGGTCGGGCTGAAACAGGCGCTGCTCGTTCAATCTGTCCATCAAACAAGTGAAGTGGAGGGCAACATCCTCCACCAAAGAGAATTCTGTGGAAGGGTAATCAGTCGTCTTTTCCACTATCAGCTGGAAAAAAAGAAAGGAGTCATCAGGGAATATTAACATTTTGCAGGGCAGACTTTACATTCCGTAGAAATACGTAGAAAGACAGTTCACCAACTACTGACAGAGAAACTTTGGTGGAAATAGAGCTGCTGTAGTCTGCATTATAGTGTAATAACATTCCAGATAGAGAGTGCACAAGCAAAGAGTCAGACGGTGAAACAGAATCAATGACATTTCTTTGGGTTGAAGGGCATAATCTTCCCATTTCATCCAGGCTCTCTCTCTAGCCAGACCTCACGCTTAAAATGTGTATCAGATGAATGCGTGGTAAGTGGTTTATCATCTTTCACTATTTGAGAGAGAGAGAGAGAGAGAGAGAGAGAGCTGAAACAGACCTCCCATGGGGCTAAGATCTACAGGATATTCATAAGTGAAGCCAATTATGGAAGTTGTTTAAATAAACAACAAAAATAAAATGAGTATTAAATATATGTAGCTGGGCTCTCAGTCGGTAAATGTTGCTTCCTCTATGATCTGGATTTTCACTTTTCTCTTCAGCTCATGAAGTGACTGACCAGAAGAGCACAGCGGTAGTGCACATCTGGGAGAGCACTGCCCAGACAGGGTTGGGTGGGAATTGGCAGGGCTTTTCGGCTCGTCACTAATCAGCGCCTCCTGTTGGCTTCCCAGGGCACCTGCAGGAGGGATTGCTGTTGGGAGCCGCGTGCCTCTCCTGCAAACGCCGCTGAACAGTACAGCCTGAAGTGTGTACAAATCCAAGGTGGCACTAAGGTGACTGGATTGAAGGAGACTAATTGTATTACTTCGTCACCCTACCCTACTACACCTACTGAGTAGCGACAGTATTTGTAAAGGCATCCAGAGATGAATCACCGAAATTAGCCATTCCAAATTAGGGAGAAGAGAATAAAGAAAAAAAACTAATGTGAAATACTATTGGGTTTATAACATTTCTGACACATATTATGGTAAAGTGTTCACTGTTAACCGATAGAACTTGGCACAAATAGCAAGCTAAGAAAAATTAAAAGTAAATAAAAAATAATAAAAAACTGCTTTTGGTAATAACTAGTGAGACTTCAAAAAACTGAATGTTTTATTTTTTTAAATCTCCACAAACAATTTTCGAAGCATGAGCAAAATTACACAACTGCCTTCCGTGAATATATTTTAAAAATAAATTATTAAAACTTGGGTTTTAGGATTAGAGCAAACAATGAGAGGCCAAGGGGGAAAAAAACCCTATCAGACAGAAATGTATTTTTGTACTGTATTATCAAGGTTATCTGCAGACTTTTGTGGACTGGCACGCAACTTATCCCAGAGTATAGCAGAGATCTTTTTTAATACATAAAAAAGAAAATAAGAAAATAAGATTATACATCATGGGTAAGAAATGAGGGTGACAACATGACTTCAGTAACCTAGGAAACTGAACAAAGCACGCATAACATTAGAAATTATAATGGCAAAGCTGATTTCCATTATCATTTTCCTATCTGCATCTAAATGTCAGAATCAGTGCTCATTTAGAACAGTCAGATGAAAACTCCAGAGCTTTGCACTCAATCAAGACAGCATGCATACATTATTTATTACAGAGCGACAGAAAACAAGCAATTGACAGGTTAAAATGACATGGCTCTAATAGAGAGTGTCGTTTAAAAAAAAGGCTAAATCAAAAAGCAATTCTCCTGAACAATGCAAGCATAATCTTCTCATTACTATAAACCTGCAGATGGAACTGAAAAATCAGTTTGCAACCTACTGCCGGTTCTGCTAAGTTCTTCCTGCGGGCCTACAGGTAAGTAACGAAAAAAAGGGAAAGCTTTGTTGGAATAAAACTTTTTTTCCCCCCCAGACAAAGCATGCTACCATCAAAATGTACGTGGCAAATTATAGATTCTTCCCTTGAGATAAATAAACACTGCTCTGACATAAACTAGCTCGAGACACAAATACATGCTAGGCGGGAACACACCTGAGCAGGTACGAAACTTTCTTTAATACGATAATTAGTGTCACTGTGATCGAGTAATAAACCAATACATCAATGTAGCATGCCTGGTATTGAGGGTAGGGCGGTGTTGAAGATGCCAAGTTTTAAATCTCCATCTCACTCAAAAGTGAACATCATCAACTACACATTTTGAACAGTTGTTTTTTTCAGGAGACACACAGCAGACCAATTTACCCATATTCGTTATCCAAATTGACCGTTAAACGCCCTGAACATGCAGCAGACACTATTCTAAGAATTCGACCCATTGGGGTGTAGCAGAAAACGCTAAACAAAGCGCGTGTGCCACATCCGTCACCCGTATGACAGATTAGCAGCAGAACAGAGGCTGGTGAGCCATGTGAACCCGGTTCCCTTTAAATCCACACAAACAATGACAGGGAGGTTTAAGCTCACACATTCTTCATTTCTCCAAAGAAGCAAACGCCGGCTCCTGTCATTCAGATTAACATTGGAAGCACGCCTCTCCTATGCACCTTTCAGAGACACTGTGTATGCCTCACAAATTACACTCTGGACCAGAGGACATACGCATTTTTCTTTTTTTTTTTTTCCTTCTTTACTTCAAAATCCAGCGACGTGCTCATTATTTCCTCAGATCCTGCAAGGGGTGTCGCGTGCTGCTCTGTGATCCTAAATCATTTTGAAATGACTTCTGGAGTCAATTCATCTCAAGCTTGCTTTTCTGATCTCTCTTAAAGTTGCCGTTCCTGACAGTCTAAATCACGTCAGTTTCCATGTGACTGGCCGTGACATTCACACATTACATCCACCACCGTTTCGATCCAAATGCTGCCATTGTGGCCACTGTTCATGACGGTGCGGAGTCATGGGGAAACAGTGCGTGTGTGTGAGCGTGTGTGGTTATATTACTCATAGATCACAGATCAACCAGATGCCAGGTAAAGTCAAGTCAAGTCAAACTCTGGAATCCTTGCAGAAAAAGGTAGCCATTTCCAATATATAATTTCTCTATACAAAATATTACACGCAAAATATGAGTACTATGCATAAATAAAAATACATATGACCATACACAAAGCCATAGGGATGACTTTAAAATGCATGTAATCCAACCAGCTGTGTCAAAATCGGTTTCACTCCCCACATGCTTGCATTAGGCCTGCTGCTGCTGCTGGTGATGACGGTGGCGCTGTGAGCTCTGACGGAAAACAGCGGGAGGGTTCTAAGAAAAACGCAAAGTAACCAACAACATCCCCTCAGTCAGTAAACGCTGGTCACCATGCAAGAAATAAACAAAAAAAAGAGAAGCAGCCAAGCAGGCTCTTCCCACTGCGTCTCGCTCCCATGGCGCCGGAGATTCGAGCTCGCGGGCCGAACCGACCTGGAGCGCCCAGCGCAAAGGGGAGGGAACGAGCAGAACTTTGAAGCTCACATCTACGCTCCACAGTACTGGCCCCAGCTCTTGGCACGCGAGAGAAGCCTCGACTTGCAGTCAAGCGCTCCACCTTAGGCTTCCAAGTTCCCCCGCCACACACCGAGAAAACAAACAGGAAATCAACTCAAATTTGGAGTCATTGCCCCGCCATGAGTGTCGGATGTAGAAATCAACGGGAAAGGGGCAGGTCCACTCTGACCCCTTTACTACCTTGGCGTCTCTTATTCTCATGCAGTCTGGGGAAAGGTTCAAGCGGACGTCTGGACAGACCATGTAGGAAAAGCAGGGAAGGGGAGGTTGTAGCAAAACAGAGGTTTCACACAGAACCACACAGGTTCTGAAAAGCAAGGCAATGAGCCAGGATGAGTTCATTTCACAACTGACAAATTCCACATTTCCCCGTCTGCGTCCAGTCCACGTGTGGAACTCTGACACCAAGCAATGTAAGGAGGTAACTGTCCAGTGTGGGGAAAATCCCCTATCACAATATTTAGCCGTAGATCTAGTAGTTTGTCCTGTATACTACTGGGCTACACTGGTGTCAGAATAATTGATTCTTTGTCAACCATTCAAGATCACTTTAGATGTTTAGAAGTTAGGCACCAGTGTGGTCTCTCAAGGCTTTCCTAGCTGTTAAATGAACCGTCCTGAAATTCGCCTAGTTTAAACTCACCTCTGGGAAGTTTTCTGCAGGCAAGCAACAAAAATATTTCGACATAATGTGCGACTCCAAAATAGCCATTCTCAGAACCACAACCCAAAATATAGCCAGAGGCAGTCATGTGCAAACAAAAAATCTGGAAGTTTAAAAATCATCAACGGTCATTAGAGAGCATACCAAAAACGTTCCTTTTTTTGGCAAAACTTCTAAATCATGAAACCAGAAATTGGCTACATGAAAGCAGAGGCTATTACACTAAAAGTGTTAAAGTTATTTTTAGCTGAGCAGAAGCTTATTAGAAAACAAATTACAAAGTGCAATCAATGACAAAAACACTGGACAAAGCTTCCGTTTCCTTTCCATAAACACTGGCCCAAATCTAACGCCAGATGACCCTGGAGAAAATAAACCCCAATGACAACGATACCCTAAAAGGTAAATTCTTGTCCGAGGGTTACATGTGCCTAAAAAAACGCTTATAAACAAGTTCCCAAACCTCAATTGCACCGTCACTTCTCAGGTTTAATCTCAGGGCATGGAATAATTCCTAATGATTATTACAGTGCAGTCCGTCTGGACCCCTTCAAACCATCAAATCCAGAATCGCAAGCCTGACGTCTTTCATTGCTCTTAGTAATGAAAAACCCATGTCTATATGACTTAAATGAGAATAACATTCACAAGACGTTAAACCAATCGTGGCCACTGTGCACTCAGGATACTAATTATTCTTCTTCACTGAATCAAGCTTCAGACCCATGCATTAGTGTTGACAGACCAATATTTCAGCCTGTCTACTATTAAATACCTGTATTTTCTAACCCCCCCCAAAAAAAATAAAAAAAAAAAATTCTTCCATTCCCTTTCAGTATATTTCAGTAGACAAGCCCGATGTTTTCCATATTTGAATTTGTGTCGCTAAAAAGGAAGGAAGAAAAGAAAAAAAACAAAACAAACAAAAACACAAACTTGTTGCCAAGTTTCCAACTGCTATCCAAACAAAAATAACATTTCCATCCCTGTATTACCGCCGGGATCCCCGCAGTGATTCTGACGAGAGGCAGGGCCACCACATCCTGTAGGTCACATCTGGCATACCCACCACAACACAGACGAGGAGGCGGCGAGGCGGGTCTGGAAGGTCTCCTCACATCGCGCGCCGGGACCCCGTAGCGCTACGCTACGCGACATCGTGCTCTGCGTTTGCCGGGGACACGGGGCCACGCCCCCTGACACATTCTAACCACTTTAGCCACCCGGGGGGAAGAAAAAAGCAGCGGAAATCTGCGCATTGGAATCGTTAGTCTGCCGCAGCAATTAAGCAATGATCAACGTGCAACAGAAAAACCCAAGTTGTTGAGAGGCCAGAAGGCACGCGCTGCTCCCGTTTCGCAAAAAGGCAGCATCGTGGGAGAGCTTAGCTGATAATAACTGCAAGCTGTCACAGGGCTGCCACAACTTTATTGTGCGGCAGGGAAGTGGCCCGGCGACAGCATGTTCTGCAACCACAAACACGCTGTCCACGGTCAACGCTCGCCCTGCTGCTACAAATTAAATCAGAAAGCAGCCTTTTGCATGGCCGCAGCTGAAATACTCTACCAGCCTCATTGAATTCCCTCTTGTATAAATTGCATACATTTGCCAAAATCCACGATGCTTGCAATATACAAGCACACAATTTGTTATAAACAGCAGCGGAGTAATTACAAAGTAACTTTGAATGGAACTGTATATACTCAATGCTATTGGAACCCATAACGTGACACACACTCTCAATCCTATTTAAATCCTCACATTTTTTACTTTTTTTTCTCAACACTTGAACTTAGAATTGGCAATGCCCATCATTGGCTGCAGTGCACATATGATACGGTTGAAAATTACACATAACACACACAAATTACCTTCTATGCAGTATTATTTATTTGATCATTTTTGGGGAATAAAGGAAAGAAAAAAATAAATAATCAATTTTCCCAGCAAATGCTTAAAACGGGAAACATGTGCTGTGCCTAATTAGATTGCTTTATAGGGCTGCCACTTTCACTTTGGGCTAAACGGAGCTAATTAAAAGCAATGGCAGCCCAACACACTACAAACAGGGCAGCTTGCCGGTTTGCAGCGGAACCAGGGGGAGATTTACAGATGGAGACAGAGAAAGACACAGAAGTGCAAGGACATGCAGGGAGGCAGGGCAGAGAGAAGGAGGAGGGATTTATTCTTTTCTTTTTTTCTCTCAATGTGAAGGCTAATCGTTCACTCTTTTACACACAGCTCACATTTCCACTTGACTTTCTCCCCACCAAGGAATGTTATTTTCTATTGACCAGAAGCTTTTAACATAACATTTCTATGAGTCAACTCACACGCACTGAAACGTGAATTTGGGTAAGCACCTTACGGCAAACTTTTATCAAAACGGTTCTTGAAATTGACTATATATATATATATATATATATAGTCAGTCTTCCCAAATAACATAGCAGTGGTTGTGTTTGAGAGAGGTGTTTCTTGTTATTTCGTTGGTTTTCAACTGAAAGCCTCTCGCCGCAGATTGACAGCCGCATTAATATCTAATATCTTCACGTTTAGCTCCATTTGAATTTCAGCGTTTCCGTTTAGTAGAATTCTCTTTTCGTGGCTTTAGCAGTCTGTTGACATAAAGCATGTTGAACGCTCTGGCAAAGCCTAAGTCTTCATTTCCTACTGGATAAAAGGGGCTCTGTGGGCGTGGAGGCCGGCCCGGATCAGGGGTTCAGTTTGCTGGGCTCTGGAGCTCACGTCAGATTCCCAGTTTAGACTCATAGAGGGTTTATCTAGCTCAAAAAGAGGCAAGTCCGTGAGACACAGTTGTACACGCTCATCTTCAAATGGTAAAGAGAACTGTAAAGAGAAATCGAGTCACAAGCAGAGATACCGCTTCCTTTGTCATGCTGTAACACACTGTTAAAATCTTGTATTTTAGGTGATTATAGGGGCACCATTATCCAGGGTAATTTACAATACAAAAGACAAATTACGCAAGAAGGCTCTGTATTTATTATAAATGATAAAACCAATGTTTTCTTAGTTCTGAAATACTTGGGGAAATAATTCTGAAAACCAGACCTGGCTCAAATAGAATTTCAGCAATGGAAGAGTAAAAATAAATAAATACATATACAAAAAAGAACAAAAAACAGTCTATATGATGGGCGATACGAAAACAGTTTTTTTTTGGTTGACTCCCAGAGTCATCTTAAATCTCCCTTATGGTCTTAGAAGGACAAAAGCAATCACTGGTCCGTATTTAAATGAAGATGCTCCATGTTCCTGTTATAGCCGGCTGTGGCTTTCTGGAAGTCTATGCTTAAAGAGTAACCGTGTCCTTGTGTTGGAGCACATTGTTCCGCGAGACATAATCATCCCAGGAGTGGCCACCTGTCACAAAACTACACCCAGCTAACATAGCGCAGGGAAAAATTGGTTTCCATGTAATTAGTCCCATAGGGATAACATCATCCCCATAGGGATACCATCTTTCCCTTGGCGAGACGTATAAGCCCCAATCCAGGAGGATTTATATGATGTAAAACAGCAAAAGGAAGAAAATCATATATGTGACCCTCATTATCCACTAGATATCTAGAGACAAAGTTGGAAGGTGCTGGATAACCGGTCTTGGGGAGAGCATGGAGTGAGTGTGGGGGGTGGGGCTAAAGCTTGTTTTGTGAACCACTTGCTCTATCAGAGACCAATTTATCAGGGGAAAACAGATAAAGGAGATGGGGCTGGCTTAGCAGTGGATTGGAGCTATATACAGGAGGTCGATAGAAGTTCTTTAAACATTTTCATTTATATGTTAATCCAGCCAGGTGACTGCATCTTATTGTAGAAAGGATGCAGGCCTCTCTAATGAATGTAAATACATACACTCAGCACTGCCTCTGATGGTTTCAACTATTAATTTCCCAAATATTGTGTCGGTTGGCAAAATGGTCACCCCCGATTTCATGACCTGCTGAACCATAACTGCTTCAATGAAGAAAAAAAAAGATAATTTTGAGGAAAACTTTCAGGTTCATTTTTCAGGGGGCTGCTTGTGGGTTGCCGCGGTTGCCCTCCTGACCAGGCACAACCGCAAGATCGCGGTCGTGTAATTGAGATCGCACGGCACTCAAAAGCGGGCAGCTCAGGTTCCTCCCTGGCAGGGCTTCCCGAAAAATCTCTACAATTAGAAGCACAAAAATATGTATTATACTAAATCAAATAAACAATGTTCAGATCTGGAACTCTCCAAACATAAATGAGGAAAAGACCAAAGAAAATCAACTACAGAAATGATGATGGAAATCACAATCACTCAGTCCACCTTCTCCCTCATCAGTTCCTGGTCAACTCATTTGGTAGATAAAAATAAATGTCTAATTTGACCGTGGATCGGATCAGCCGGAGGGTCAGACACTACTTTGATAGGCACCTGAAGGGTGACGAATTACCACTGAAGGGTCTGACGGCCGTGTTGGTGAGGGGACTTCTCCGACTGTGCGTCACTTGAATTACACGCCGAATCAGAACACGGAAAGGCCTCGTTTGACCTCAAATGTGCACCATGCAAAGCTAAGGCAGGCCAGAATGTCTTCGGTCCAGCTAAAATCGGGTGCAGCGTCGGAGAGTGAACAGAAAACCAAAGGGAGGGACATGCATGCAATATCAGTTTCTACTGTGCATAATGGTTTTGGATAAATGGATAGCTGCAAAAAATTATCTACACATATTTTCCATAAATGCCTAAAAATGAATTACCTCAACTAAAACGTACAGTTAAAAATGTATATTTAAAAAAAAACATATTTATGTTCGATTATATTCGATATTTGCCACCAAAAGAATTTTGGATTTTGTCCAGAGGATTTGTAACAGAGAGGTGCAAAAATCCTGTATGCTGGACCAGAGCAATCTAATAAAAAAATGAAATGTCAGACAGCCGGACGACTAGAATAAACACAGCATTTAAAATCTCAGTAGAGTCATCTCCACTAAAGCCCAGTTCTAGAACCTGACCAGACCGGGGCCCTGCTACTTACAGATCAATTTAAAACATGCCATCAAACCAAAAGGTTGGCCTGTGAGGCCTATAAATAAATCCAGTTTATATTAACCAAAATTTAATGGAAGCATGTGTCTTTGCCACCTATCACATTCTAAAAGCCAACTAACGCGCGTATCTATAAGCTTTTTTTTTGGGCTCATTTTCAAGTTTTATTTCAATCCTTCAGAAGATAAGATCGTCACGTACCTTGTCCCTTGGATTGGCCAAATCTCATCGCAAAACAAGCTTCCTTGCAGCAGCTCGAGAAAGACCTAGTCAGCCTATCCAGGGAATATTGGAAAGCCCAGGGTGACCCAGAGCACAAGCAGAAGCTGAGTCAGTCAGCGTCACGTCACCACTGGGTGGCCGGCAGGCCTCAGTCCCATTTCAACTGAGCCAGACCCCCATTCCTGCTGGAAACGCAACGTAGAGAGAGCTGAAGGGAGCACGCTGCGATCTGGCTGAGTAGGCCAAAATCATTTTTAAAATGTAGGCCAGAAGTGCCAGAGCCACATAATCAACTTGTCAAAATGTATTAAACCTGGCCTGAGTTATGGCCAGGCAGCGAGTCATCAGCCGTAATTTCTCTCTACACCGTGGAGCAAGGAGACGGTATGGGAGCAACGAGACGGGATGGGTGCAACGAGACGGGATGGGAGCAACGAGACGGGATGGGAGCAACGAGACGGGATGGGAGCAAGGCAGCCCTGTAGTCGGCTTGCACCTATGTGCCCTCCCATCAACTGGTGGGACGCTACCCAGCTCATACGAGCACTTTCTGCACCGCATAAGCAGACGATCATACTCGGCCAAACGAGGATACACACAAGGACTCCCAGGTTTATAGACACCAAAGCACTACTAACAGAACGAACTTCAGTTATCTTTGCCAATGCTAGCTTCCAACCTCCTGGATGTAGTCCCCTCGAGTATATTTACTTAAGCAATAAAAGGACAGCTAAATCAGAAGTGAAACGAGCACATAAAACAGACGTAAAAGCCCACTAATTATGCAGGCAAAATTTAATTACACCTATATTCACACAAAGGACTGCTGGTATCCTCAGCATTCTTGGGTTGTAAGACGGTGAGGCCAGGCACTTCCTCGTGCTCATTTTTCAAGTTGACAGACGCCGGCAAGCCTCTGATGCCAATCCACGCACGCAGACATCTAAAGACCTCTGAAGAGCCGAGATAAAAATACGTTTGGGTTTTCACATGACCGATCCATGTCAAATAAAAAAGAAATCTAATTTCACTTCTTTAAAATAATTTTTAATCTAAAACATCCTACAAAGGCAGCTGGAAGTTCCTGGCCCTCAGTAATAAGATTACCTTCTTAATTGCGGTCCATTTGTTGTCCAGCTTGCCTTCAAGCGAAAGAGATTTGGCTCACTTGGTCACTAAAGCAAGTCAGACGTAGTCGCGCCAAAGTCTCCAGGAGCCCCATTTAAAATCCTTGTCTCATTTGATTTTAATCAAACCTCCCAACCTGCTTCTCCCATCTAGACCTGAGAAAATTATAACTTTGCCTCCATTATTTGTCTGAAGTGCATTCCTCACATCTGGCCAAAAATGTCAAGTGGTCCATGGATCAGAAAAAGTCAAGCTGTACTTACAATAAGTGTTACAGAGTCCCAGAGGAGCCAGAGCAAGGCAGGAGATTGCAACTGAGCCTCAGATGGAGAAGTTCAGACCAGTATTAGCTGGTGTTAACACTTCTGAGGATGACTGCAGAATATACATCTCAATCTCTGCTAAACCAAACTACAGTGCATAGCGCATGAGGAATTATTGGCCGCAAAGCTGCATTATCAAAGATTCAGATTGAAATTCACATCAACATAATCACTTTAAAAAGCAGAGACCGAGCTTGAGACATGGCTTGAAGTTGCTTAACCAGAAAATGTTCAGCTATGTGTTTAGGGTACAAACTTCAGCTTTAAGACACCTTGGATAAGGTCACCTCCAGAGAAAAAACACAGTAATTAAAGGAAGACCACTTTATGTGTCTGCCTATTGCATTAGGTTTGACTCCACTAGGCTTCATGCCTCTACAGTAACAGTCCCTCAGTTTCAGCTGATCCTTTATCAGATCAGAGTGCTGTAACGCAGGGAGTTGAAAAAAGGTTTGCACAATTACAGTGTAGGAGTGGGTAAAAGGGTGGATGTTCACACGGGAAGCAAGGGGGAAATAAAATGGGCCTTCAGAAATGCTTCTGTAAACCCATGGCTGCAGAAGGAAATCTCTGTCCTAATTAGGGTTGTATCAAGTGTCGACAAACACCTTCACACCCCTATTGAGCTCTTATTGAAATGTACTAAAGTACAGGCATTGTACTTATTGGGTTAGATGAAAGCACCGCTGCAGGTCCTTGCCATCAAACTGAATTAGATTCTCTCATTCTGCTTAAAATTGAGATTTGTTCCTCTCCTATGTAATCCAAGAGAAACTTTCACACCGTAGCCAGGTAATTTCCCATTTCATGACCATTTCTTTAAATGGTCTAAAACACCGCAGTGTACAACCACACACAGACACAGCCACATGAGATCAGGTCAGTTCACTTAAAATTGCATTTTAATAACGATGCCTTACACTTCAGCGGCCAGTTTTCGTCCCAGACATTCAGGAGACGACTCTGGACCTTTGGAGGAATCAGAGCTCAGCACCAATGTCAAACCGCGCGCCTTCAATATTTCAATTTGTGAAAAACCATCCCTTGACATAATTGAAATTTTTTTTTTTTTTTCTCTTTACAAACCTCATTAATTATACCGTTTCGGTAATTCAATTTAGCGCCGCTCGTCAGTCATAGGGTTGTGGGTTCCGTACTAAAGTGACACAGCGAGCAGGTCTGAGGCACGGTCTCCGGTAGCACCGACCTCCTCTTGATGGGAGCAAGTTTAGCACCGTAATGAAAACAGCTCTTAACATATGTAAATATTCATTTGAGATTAAACGGTGCTAAACACTCTCAGAGAGAATCTGCACCGCACTCATAAAGGCTATGCAGATTGCTGAAAAACCACAAATGGGACAGAGAACAAAAACCGGAAAGCTTAAAAAGAGAGCGGAAGGGAGGCCGTGATGAAAGCCTGGCTGGCGCGTGGGGGTTGAAGCTTACCCCGATTTCTGTAGCAAGACAGAGCTGGATGTGGAAGTCTCCACATGTGCCGACGACGCGGGGGCCGTCCGCCTCAAATGCTGAGTGCTGGAGCTCTGCGTGCCATTAAAGCCAATGGCACAGAAACACACATTGCCATTTACTTCACAGAACGAAATTGAAACTAGGTTGGCAATGCAGAACACAAAAGCATCCGATCCTATTTTTCAAACTTGCAATCTAACATTATGGTGTTAATGTAACGAGCCGTTTCCAGCATTCAATGACGGTCATCTCCCTTTACAAGCATCAGTCTTTAGTATTAAAACATTATATCAGACAGATCCTGGCTATTAAGCATTCATTTCTACAGAATGCATTTGTTTTATCTCAGCATGTTTTGGCCCCTGACAAATGATGAGACTGCAAAACCTGGGGCTGCCATCTGTAAACAGCAGCCTGGGACGGTTCAAAAAGCCTGAGATCCTCCGCGTCTTCGCTTTGGGCAGAAAACGCAAGTGATGCCCTTCTGGAACCCGGAGCTGGAGCAAGAAACGTGGAGTGACCAGCATAATACAATGATGAGGGCGGGACAGATACACCCACAAGGTGGCTTCCCTACAGCCTTATTTTAATAAGCACGAGCACATAGGTGCACAGGCAGACACACCCACACAGCCTTCCTGCAGAAAAAAACCTTATGGCTTGAAAGTTGAACATTTACTAGATGATGGTTAACTAACCATTAAGTGGGTACATGAAGACTTTACCACTGCATAAAATGTGTTGATGGAGAATTACTTGATCTTAACAAGACTAGGTATCTTTATAGCCTCCTAAATCCATAAAATAAAAAACGTTAAGTATAGCTGGGATACAATAGCCATTAGCTGCCCAAATTTGTAAAGAAATAAAAGAAATTACATTGTATCTGTTCATTTAGTGTCACACAGACTTTTGCGTGTGTGCATTCACATATTATGCATAGGAGGGTAAATTTTGGTGATATTTCTTGTTTCTTTTCTTGAAAAGTTTTTATTTCAAGCTCAGCAAACATCTTTAAATAGCTGTTGATAAAGAGTCCAGAGACCAAAGAGTCGCATGACCATCCAATAGTCTCCTGTGCCTTACATTTTCCTGTCAAATACCCACATCTACCAAAGAACATGGTCAACAGGCACCACCACGGCTGCACAATTACACCAGCAAAAACAGTCAACTCTCTGGTCAAAAGACCCCTGACTGCACGCAAAAACTCCTTGGAAACCAGCAGAAGATGAGCTTGCAAGTAAGATCCGACTATCCATGACCCTACTTTTCAGAGCCAGAACGGCAGCATTTGCCATTAGTATTAACATCAGTCGATTCAGCCTTTAAGTCTTCAATTCACAATTGCGAGCGATGCACACTTTAACTTATCAGTCATAACAGTTATATTTCAAGTGTCAAGCTTTTAAAAAGGGACAAGTGAAATGTTTTTAACTCTGTGCTCAAGGAATTTATTGCTCAGTGTCGTGTAATTCAAGAGTCACTATTTGAAACCACAAGCTTGACTGAGGCCGACTCAGTTTAGATTTCACCGACATCAGTGGGACCGATTTATAACTTATCAGTTGACAAAACATATTAAGTGTGAACAGGGCTTAAATTCAGCCAGAGCAGTCCAGTGGAGATGTGGCTAAGGTTTCAAAAATCATGCCCCCATGTACACTCATTGAATATAAAAACCCTTACTAACTGTAACTAGCTAACAAGCGATTTCTACCTAGTAAGTCTCATTTATATTCATCATCGCGCAAAATTCGCCGTTAATTAGCTACTGATATCAGGAGCAAAAATGTATACAATATATGCGAGTGGATCTCTGATTGGCTTGGCCTCCTTTAAATTGAAAGATCAGCGACAGCGACTACAGTTTATTCGTACTTGAACGCTTAAATGGAGAAAATATTTCACAAATAGAGAAACGTTATGCCACTCATTTGAGTGAACGTCTCTACTTTTGACAGAAGCAAACTCTGACCAGTGCATCACAAGATCTCAGAACTTCACCCTCCAGAATGTGTGATCTCCAACTATTAGCAAAATAAAACATAGAAAAGCAACTAGTTAAAACAAGAACGTTTGAATGGACATTTAAATTAGGGTGGTCCGCGATTACCATTATTATGTATAGTTAAGGCTCTTGGGGAAATTGCTAGATGTATAGTTTCAGACAAAACCACATGGCCCATTTTCTTGTTGTTGTTTTTAAATCATCGTGAACACGTTAGTAATTGACAATACCCATGTTCTACAACTTATTTGCAAAAGGATCAAATATTGCAAAGGAACTGAAAATTAACCAAAAAACTACAGGAAAACATTGAGAACTTGTCTTGTCCAACTACTTTCTCCCAAATGAGTCTGTTCCACCTGAGATTTACACTAAGCGATAAAAGTACTTCTGACTTACTGCTTTCATTAAACAGGATTAGGTGCGGAGGCCGTACTGTACCAGGAGCAAGGCATAAGTAATCAAATCCATCAACAGGACCTGCATTATCTTCCCACCATCCATTTCCAGAGAAATATCGGTTTCCATTACATGTCTCAAATATGTAAACTTAGACAAAAGACAAAAATAATATACTCAAAGCTTACGGGTGATGCATATTGCATTACATTGCAGGGATTTATTTAATTAATGAATTAATTAATTTGTAATCCCTACCAAAACTGTCCACAATGCCGCATTATTATACCCAGTATAATAGCCTTACAAGTAGGGCAAATTCATTCTGCAATCAAATTCAAAGCAACAGGCATTAAACTGATTAGACCAAGATGCCCAGGAAGACGAGCTTAACTCTGCCCAAGACCATTTATTGTACATTAACATTACATTATTAATTGTACATTATTGTACATTATCTAGCCACCAGGGCAAGTGACAGAAAACTATAGCTCAACAGCCTCCCTGGGGGTCACCCTACATTCAAAGGGAAACACACAAGTAAAAATAAAAATGCCAGGAGGTAATGAAGTAGAGATAAATTTGATTGTGTGCATCTTTAATAGCACACTATTAAACCCTATAAACGCATTAATTTAACTTGAACATCTCATGCGGGCTATGTAGTCTGCATAGCGTATAAGAAACGGGTAGCTCCAAGGCTACAGGAAGTGGTAGAGACCAGTCGTACTTCACCCTCCTTGCATTGGGGGCAGAAGGGGTAGCTACGAGACAAGGCTTATTTGAACAATTTCCGATTCCAAACTGGAGAGAAACACTAAAAACAGTATGTATTCTATCTTCCATAAACCCTCATAGCCAGTTAGCTGGAAGGCATTCAGAACTTCCGTTCTGGTAAAAAACAAAACAATGCACACCAAAACACACAGCACACAGTGTGCAAACACACAGTGTGCGAGTGTCACACAGAGGTGATAGCCAGTTATGCTCATAATTTTCACATCAGACCGTAAGTTCTATGTCTGAACCAATCAAACACAAAATTTGCTGATTAAACACTTCACACGTTGGAAGTTAAATAGCGGACATCAGGCTCTCCGCTTCCAAACTGACCCAGATATTCACCCAGATCTCCAGATGTGAAAGGGAAGCAGGATTATTTTGCTGTGCCATCCAGCTGCAAATGCTTTTTAATGAAACGTCCCAGAAAGACCTCTAAACCCGCTTCTCTCGCTCTGATCCGACAGAGGGCTGGAGGTTTAGAACTAGGCCTGTTAAAAAAAAAAAAAACGAGTAAATTATCTTATTTCCAAATGAGCACATTTACCTCACCAACGGTTTTTGGGCCTGTCATGAAAGGATCGATCGCAGACGATAAAACTGCGGCCCGATTTTTCCTAATTTTCCGAGGCAAATACTGGAACACTGCCCCCTTTGATGTAGCAGAGATTCTCGGAGTATAAATTGGCCTTGGCAAACACAGTGTCATCTGATTAGAATTCTAAATTGGGCCATTTCAAACATTTTGCTTAGAGGCCCTGGTGGAGCTAAACGGGGCAGACTTGATCAAATTTTGCCCCACTCCTTTCATTTCACATCTCAGGAGGTAAAATAACTTCCAAAATAGGCTGCGAGAATATAACTTTTGATGCTTAACTATAACATCTTTCCCACTCACTATTTAGGTCACACTGGCTTCAAGACCCAACTTGGACACAAAACAGGACTGTCAGTTACCCCAAAGCTGAGACAAGTCAAGAAGCCCTGCCAGCATGGAACCATTTTATACCATTCTAATATTGTATGGGGGAATAAATTTATTTGACAGCCCCACAACCAAAGACCTATTGATATCCAAAGTTGTTCACCAGTGTGAAAAATAAATGATGAGTAATAATGTCAAGTATATAATTATTAAATGTAAAGCATATAATTAGCTTGAATGTAAAACCCCAAGAGCACATTCTCCTTCAAAAATGCCCAAAACCAAGGAGTGAAAGCAGAACGAGCGAGATTAGAAACTGCTAGTTGTCACATACTGAAAACAAACAGTAGTTTGGTCCTACCTTACCTTTGATTCAAGACTGGACCTGTTTTTTTTTCCCTTCATACTTTTCCTAAAGTAACTGTGCATTATTCTATTATATGAAGCGATGACAGCTAAATGCTGCCAAAAAAAAACTAAAAAAACACCAGAGCAGGGTTTGCTATATTTGAGTAACAATCTATTCTGCAAATACGAATCTCCACGACCATATATTAGAGAATGTACGGGATTAACTAGCAAATAATAAGTACCGAATGACATATCCCCGTTTAACTCAGTCAAATGCAATTCCACAAGTTACTGTCATAGCCAGTCACTCAGACTAAGCAGACGCCAAGAGAAGTCGCTTTATTGCCAGCATTTTAGTTAACTAAGAGGTAACGGGTACTACAGTAACAAGACGTTTCGCAACAATGTCATTTTAAATACTTTTTTTTAGGAAGTGTTGTTGCAATAAGCGCCTATTAGAACGTTATCCTTGTTCCGAGCAAGTAGTCTATTCCCGTTTTGTTAACACTAGTTAACTAACGTCTAAACCGGCGGACACACAAAATTCCGAACTCAAGTTCCTTGGAAAAACAGTCACTTCAACTTAGCACAAAAAAATTCACGACCCGCTCTTTGCTTATACATCCAGATATGAAGGAATTTAACTATTTGCAACAATGTAGCTATAATTGGTGTGGCATTCTTGACATCAATCACCATTTGTTCCTGCGTCTCAGTTGAATGCAAGTTGCAAACTTCATTATAAACCCACGAATGCACCATGAAAATAAAAACATGTATGATTCCAAAATACAGGTTAATGCAATAGCATTCAATAGCTTATTTCAGGTAAGTTTCAAAGGCCTGTCTAGCCCAAAATTGCAAAAGATCAAAAGGTAAAAGAAAATAAACAGTAAAATCTAGCGGTCTACCATTTTGATCCAAGGTTTTCTGGTGCGAAGGAGTTCCCGTTCCCCTTCTTTATCATCGGACTTTTCCTCGCCATTAAAATGTTTAATGTTGCATTTTCACATTTCCTCTGTCTCTTTTTTCCCCTTCGCATCAGTCTTTTTTCGCCATGTTAGCATTTAGAAAAAGACAAAAAAATGCAGCGACTGCCTTTGCAGAAGGAACTGGTGATTGGAGCTCTGGGATCATATGGGTGGTTTTGTCTGACGCTTTAAAGGGACAGGGACGCTGTAGTCCACAGGGTTCAAAAATAAGCGAGGATGCATTTCATTCTCTCTTATATTTTATGATAATTAATGGGGGTGGGGGGGAAATAAAATGTATGTTAAGCAAATCCCCTGCGTGTCCCATGGTCGGATACAACAGCGCACATTGGACGCGCGACGTTCTCAGTTGCGTGCAAGGTCATGGACTCCACACACAAGTGACTTGATCAGATATACACTATATGCTGATTAAACGCCCTTGAAAATACAACACAGTTTCATAGCCATAATCACCACCACAGTAAAACAAATTCGCTCCAGAACGTGACCAATGTGGTTACTACTGGTAACTGTTGAGCAACTACCGACAGTATACCAAAGACGAATTAAATTGCATGGATAAAGAACTGAACTTTATAAATGAGTAAAGCTTTACATTATGGAACAATAAGTCCCTTGTCTGTCTCTGGCCTAGGAAAGAGTCCAGTTTTGTGCCTCTCCACAGTCACCTTGTGCAGGTCTAAATAACTACTGAAGTAGTAGTAAGAATACTCAGATAAATAACAAACGTCCCTGCAATGTGTACAGAAAAGATGCTTGCAGTAGTCAGTAGTCAAAAACAATCTAGTCATGAGACAAATAGACGCACATCTAATACATTATATCTAATACAATTTCACAGCCAAAGCATTAGTTCCAGGGAGAGAAAACCTTGACATGCAGCAAAACGTGAGGATTTACCTAAATAATATATAGAGCGGAAATAAGTCTGGATACTAACTGATAGATTGCAACCTGACCAGGAAATGTGTTACAGGGAAAAAAAGTGAATTAACATTATTATCTGAATGAGACTTCCATATTCAAATATGTATTTTAGTCGTGAAATGTATCTACTATCCATAATAATAATAATGCCTAAATTGAATATAATATAAATGTATTACACCAAGGATTTCATGAACATTTGATCTATTCCATATAATCGCTGGCAAGCTGTGGAGTTGGTGAAAAATGTCTTATGGTGCTTTCATTTCAAACAGTCACAAACACAAATTATTATTACCATAGAACGATGAAAGTACAATCACCCTGAATTAACTTAGATTTTTCTTTTGGCATCCAGACAAATATGCCTGCGACAACATGTTTGCATGTAGATGATGAGTGAAGATTGCAGGGTTAATTTTTTTTAAATGTATTAAAAATACTGTGGTACATATTTCACAATTTACATAGCCCCTCTCAGTCTGAACGGTTCTGTCTATCTATACACAATTGTGGCAAATGAAAATATAGGATTGTACAGAGATGGATTGTGGGATAACTGAGGGCGGACCCAACAAGGCCATGACTGAGGAAGGCGCTAGTGGAGACAGCTTTGTTCATTGTTCATTCCATGGCCTTTATCAGAATCTAAAATTCTGATCTCATCGCTCTCAACTGGTAAATATTATCTTATCGCCATGAGGTCAACACTGAACATTTCGATTGTTTGGGGGAAACAATTAGCATCAGGACCCGCACCAGCCAACTACACAACATCTTCTTTCCCCAAGCGATCAGACTTCTATACTCCTGATTGCAACATACATCAACATATATATATATATCAGCACTGCACTTTACATCTCTTATTTGTGTATATCTGTATTTTGTGTATATGGTACAGTTACTGTATATTCTGATGCAAAATATTGTAATTTATTGTTGAGATTTTGTTTATTGTGATTACAAGAACTGCTGTGTTGATTGGAACTGCACCAAAGACTTTCACTCACTACTTGCACTTATCATGTAGTTGAGGGAAAATAAAATAATTTGGTTTGATTTGATTATATATACAAAAAAAAAGAAAGAGACAAATTGCTATATTGAGAACAAATTGAGAATTGAGATGAAGACACGGAAGAGAGGGTGTGTAGCAGAAGGAAGGTAACATTTTTACAAAGGGTTTTGTTCCTCTGTTTCTTAGTCAATTGTTCTTGGGACCAATTGCATGCAGGACATTTCAAATGTGAATTCTTTCTGTTGCCATGTACAGTTAAAATGTCAAACAGATCACAGAATTATAATCAAATTGTGGTTTGAACAAAGA
Source organism: Hiodon alosoides (assembly GCA_025775065.1). Lineage (NCBI taxonomy): Eukaryota > Metazoa > Chordata > Actinopteri > Hiodontiformes > Hiodontidae > Hiodon > Hiodon alosoides. The sequence goes on from JAOYSI010018155.1 coordinate 32,696, forward strand.
GCGGAAATGTTCTCACAAAGCTGCGCTTGTTTAGCCCGTTTTACAAATGGGGGGTCACACATTGACAGCCTTGTTCAATGTGGGCTATGGATTTGCACATCCAAAAGACGTGGTTCAGCGTAATTAAGTTTGCATGGTGGGGTATCCTTAGAAGAGGTCGCTGTGTTAAGCTTCTGTTTGGCTGGCATGGGGCTTTGGAGAAAGGACCCATTCACTGGCAGTGGCGGGACCTCTGCTGGCTAAAGGGTGCACTATTCACTCGTTTAGTCTGCCCCTTGCCTGCTGTCTCATCCACGTGGTAACAGAAGCATCAAAAAGCATTAAAAAGTGTATTTTGCAAGAGCAAAATCGTACTTGCACTGGCAAGCAAAAAAGCGAGTGTAAAACTGCCTTAACGACCCAGTAGTAACAGTATGTCAGCCAGGATGTTCCCTATTTTGCATTACAATAACTTTCAGTTAAAAAGAGGATAGATTATATATACAGAGTAGTCAGACATTTTAATTGAGGGCAATATACATTATATATATATATATTTATTTATTTATTTTATTCCAATCAGAAGGCTATTTTTTTACTTAACGATTCCAGAGCCTTTATGAATTGAAAGCACAGTTAACGGTGCAAAATTGGTTTTCAGGTATTAGGCATTGAATTTTAAATTCTCTGATTGTATATATTGATATATTTTAAACAAAAAAAAAACAAGGATAATCCTTTAATAATCTCTAAGAGGATCTTCAGCTAAGCTCACAAAGTGCTATAAACTTGTTATTCAAAAAGTTCCTCAATGATTAGAACACAGTTAGAACTATGTTTGGAGTTCATTCCAAAGGATTCCAAAGTTCCAAGTTTGGATATTTATTAATTTTCCTTCTGTTTGTGTTTTGAATTTGTTCTGACTTAGATGTTCCTTAATATTTCTGTCACAAACTTATGACTACAGTGGAGGATGCTTTAAAAATAGGGGCTGTGGGAAAATCTTCCTGGAGGATTTTAGTTATTTTGCCCATTTGTTTTGTGCACATTTCAAGGACATTTCATGTTTCAAAGATAGTTTTTGCATGGCTTAGAATGTAAAGAGTCATATTTCCGACAGGAACAGCAGTCAGTAGGTTTGGCTAGGTGGTAGACGGCGATGGCTAAGGTAGAACTAATTTAAGTAATTGATACATCTAAAAATACCATGATCCTCTCTCTGCAATATCCCATGTACACTCCATGGTTGGATGAATATTGGAAAATGATTAAAGGTCCTTAGTTCTTCCTAAGAGGCTGTGTATATCACCGGTGTACCTGGGAAAATGTTTTGGTGCAAAATTGTGGTTTATTATCTAAACCAACAAATAGACAGACATATTATGGATCCATCTTAGGACATCCCATTTTGGGGGGGGGGGGGGTAATGTCCTGAAATAATAGCAAAACAATTCAAAGCAAGAGCAAAGGTCTGTAGGACCGACTCCACTGCAGATTCAGAGGGAGAGTTCAAATGCAGGTTTACATTCCATCGCCTGACCATCGCTGAAGTGCAAAGCAACTGCCAATCATCGTTATTGCGTCATTGGGGCATTTAGATATCCATAATTAATAAGCAAATTAAAAAAAAAAATTGTAAAATTACTTTTTTTGTAATCCGACAGAATTTAGGTTAATTACAATACAATAACATGTATCAAATATATCCCCCAGTCAGGATTTACTTTGTTTTCTTCACCACAGCAAAAGCCTCTCGCTCACTATAGAGCTGTGGACCTCAACGGGAGTGCTGTCAACAGGAGCACTGTCACTTATCCCAGTAAAACACTTCAAAGGGAATAGCTTGAGGCTGACAAACGCCTTCGCTAATCCTGACTGAATGGCGGATTGGGTTAAATTGCCCTGCTTTAATATCAGCTCTGCCGTTCTTACAGTAGCGTTAAACAAGCCCTTAATTATGCTTCTCTGGTTCTTGGTGGTATCCAACATAATACACGTTGAGATAAATATAATCGGAGGATCCCCCTTATATTGTTTTTCAGAATACCTGTAGGGGAGCTTTGGTATCTTTTGGAGGAGTTCAGATCCCCCAAGGTCTCCTGTAATTTGAACCCCAGCTAATCCAATTATTCCCATTCAGATAATTGGCCATTTAAAAAAAAAAAATCACTGCTTTGGTTCTCTTAGCAGTGTTTAAATTTTAAAATATTGAATTGTTTCACATAAACACGTATATAAATAAATAAATAACGACCATTTTGCAGGTTACTTCAGCAATGTGAGAAGCCCACACCACAATAGCATCATTAGCATTAGCATGAATTCAGGCAAACGTGCAGATGTGAATTGATGCACTAGGCCCAGGCAATCAGCACTACTAAATGTCTCAGTAGACATTTGTCTTACCACCCCAATCTCAGACACGTCTTTTGTTAAAATGTTGCTCTTTATTAGGTCTGAACCTTTAACTGACTAATTGTCTGGATTTTTAATCTCCTGGCAGTTATGTGCAATAATCCGTTGAATCCAAAAAATCTGTTGTTGTGTCTATGTTCTCAAAGTGATAAAAGCAACTGAGTAACTTATTTCTGTTACCACTCGCCTCAAACAAATATGTAGAACGTGTTTAATGAGTTGTTTGATTAGCTCATTGTTCTAAGTCTTAGATCAAATAATTAATTAAGCAAGTAATTAAATTTGATTAAATTGAATACTAATCCATATTACAATTCCGGTTAAGGAACACAAATTAACATAAATAGACTTAAAATTGCCATCAGTCTAATTTTTTTTATAGATGTATGTACATCGGTGTCTAGTAGACAATTATCAAATACAGACCACAATTGAATTAGAAGCTTAATTAAACCTTCGAAAATGCAATTCAGATTCACCACAAATCACTCCTCTGCTCGGATGTTTATTAGAGTAACCCTAATACAAAGGGTCTGAATACAAATCTGACATAATTAATGCAAGCACAGATCAGATGGAGGTAAAACGTGATTTAGATATTAACCTTTCACAGTAAGTTGTATGGTTTGATTGGTATTTTAACATTATTTATCCTCAATTTCATTAATTTACAATGCTTTGTTTTGAGGAATTCTGAAGGTTTACAATGAAGAAGATATACTACATTTAGCTTGATGTGATACAACTTTTTAGGAGCGTGTGTTACACCATTTTAGCAGCGTGTGTTACACCTTTTTAGCAGCGTGTGTTACACCTTTTTAGGAGCGTGTGTTACACCTTTTTAGGAGCGTGTGTTACACCTGTTGCACTTACTTCCTAGGGTTCCTTATCTTACCTTTACTTGTTGTTGTGGATCTTGTATTGCATTTACATTGCCTCCTGACGCCCTGAACCAAAATAAACCCCCAAAACAAGTAGGATGGCTGTGTTTGTGCTTCTTCGTGACACATTGCTGAATACACCATTTTCTCCATGTGGCCCAGGACCACACGGGCCAGAACCACAGACATTGATGGGTTATATAAAGCACAGGATATAAATGGCAGTCTGCCATCATAGATTACAAATAGGACAATACGCTGAAAATTCCCCATGACTTCTCTCGATCAGTGGGAACAAAGTCGGCTAATAGCATTCATTTTAGCTGACACTGCTGTTAATGAAAAAGTCTCTATGGTCAAAAGACCCGCTAATTACATTTAGTCGACATTGTCCACATGAATTGCATGACAAAAGACTGCAGATTGCTATTGTGTCATTATTAAACGTCCTCCCATAATTCCTATTCTCTTTAAGTACTAATGTGGTACAAATCATTTGCTTGTAGAATTTGCATAGTATTTTGTAAACTATTTGAGGTTATCCCCACAACACAGAATAAACCCACATACCTCCAAAGCCTGGTAACAAAAACATGTAATCCAGTGCAGAATATAAAACAATATTGAATAATTAAATAAATCCTGTGCCTTCATTCATATGTTAACATATGTTCTGGAGAGAAAATTAAGACTTTCGCTTACTTGCGGGGCCATGAATCTGCATGATTACTTGCTGATGTTGGAGCCTTCATCTCGAATGGAAATCGAATAGCTGTCGAGCCAAATGTTTGACTGAAGGCACATCGGGTACACGCAGTGAACTCATTTTAGAGTCTTTAAACTTTCCAGTGTTAGCCAGTAACATGTTACTGAATCTCATGTGACAAGATATACCTATAGGACTTGCCTGTATTTAGCTCCAGCTGTCTGCATGACACTGCCATTACCATGCTTCACAGTAGGAGTTATGTTATATTCCGCCAATTGGCTCTGGCCACTGCTATCTTATCTTACCTGGCTAGTTTGGGAGGACTGTTGGCTCCAAGCAGGTTCCTGGTGGTGCCGGATACTTTCCACTTGCTAATGATCGTCATGACTGTACTGCTGCTAAAATTCAATGCCTTTGAAAGTTGCATTTCAGCAACTTTATCCCATAGTTGTTTTGTTGGCCTGTTGGTATTTATCATAGTGAAGTTGCTTTGATTGTACGACCTAACTGTGGTACCTTACAGAAACAGGTGTATTAAAATCGTGTTGACTAGTTTTAAAGCACAGAGGTGAACTCCTTTTAGAATTCTAATTATTTAGTATTCCGAGCACAAACAATTTAACACTTAAAACAGGCATTTCGTTATGCTAGTTGAGGTTGTTAAACCAGAATTTAGATGCATGTTAGTTGGTTGGTTGATGGATTGTTTGTATTGGCAAAATCAGTGAAAACTTTTAACAACATCGTGTATTTTAAGATAATAAAATTGTCAGAGTGACGTACAAACAATTTTGAATTGTTGTTAACGACAGTATAACCAACCTTTTAGAGTAGTCTAAGATATTTTATTTCTTAAGTAAGGTGTGTGTGTGTTTAATAGCACGATAAAATAAATACGCTATCGTAGCAGTAAACCTCAGAACAAACTTCTTACAAATTGTACAGGGAATTCCCGGAAGAATGTAGTTGTTTTTCTGCCTGCAGCTTCTCGACCACATATATTTCAGCCGTGTCATGTTACTCCCTCTAGTGGATACGTTCTTTTTAGCAGAATCCGATAAACGAAAATAACGGTAAAATAACGATAAACGTAAATAACGGTTGGATATATTGACAACAGTGAGACCAAGGGATTAATGTGGCCGGCAGCCTAAGAAAGCCAATTTTAAGCCAATTTACTTTGGACAGAGGTGTATGTCTGGGAATCCGATAAACACCCCGGTCGTAAACGCGTTGGTCGCTGTGTGTGTAAACCCCGCAAAGGTGATATTTTGTCACATCTTTTGGATATTTTTCTGCCCAAAAGTAATTCAGTCCCATTTATGTCCTGTGTTTTTAACGAGTTTTAAAATGTTTACCTTCTTTCTTACCATTTGCTTCATTCATTTAATATTCATTTGAAGACTGCCATTGATCCTAAACTTGAGCGTAAACTCACGAAAAGTAGGAACAGACGTATCCATTTTATAATCACTCACTCAAGCCCACACAGGATTGAGGTTGTACACAGCAACAATGACATCAGTAAAAAGGGCAATTTGATTTTAGACCCAGTTTAATACTTGTGAGAGGCTGCCAGTCACAAGGAGATATCTTGTTTTCCGGGCAAAAGGGCAACAGATTGATAAGTACTTGTGGGGCCCTCCTATCCACACCACCACAAGGCATTCATCAAGATTTCCTCTTGGCTGGAATTTTCTCTCTCTGGAAGAGTAGCGGTGAAAGAGAACAATAAAAGATGTCTCTGTATTTTACCCCTGCAGCCTTTTTTTCGAAATTGTTCTGCTCCATTGAGACTGTACTTATGTGGCTTATGAAGGAACATGCCTGGGGTTTCAGACGGTGTGACACACTGCTGGGGTTGGTGACAAGGTTAAAATATTAGGATCAACAACGATAATTGTCATTGTTTGTGCCCCTCCCATTTGGATTGATCTGGATAGATCATTCTGTCTGGGTGGAGTGCAAGCACTTCTGCTACAACAAAATGGTTTGATAAAATGAGGTCTATTTGAGAAAATATCAAGTGGAAAAGCTTCTTTCTTAGGGCTCTTTTACAAACTTTAGCTTAATCCTTTACGAAACACAGAAAAACAACGGTCAACATTACAAACCCTGAATTGAGAAAACCAAATGATGTCAAGTTACAGCAATGGGGAAATGACGGTAAATTACAGCCGACTCTGAGTAGCAGCTCTCAGGGCTCTCTCTGTGCCCTGGGGTAAGGCACCAACACACAAACTTCTCCCTCACCCAACTGGTGTCTGTCTCTGTCCATCTCAATCAACCTTGTTATAAAATCAAGGTTGTAGTGAACATAATACGTGAATATAATAAACCTCATGCATGTTTTCTGGATCCCCCCCATTGTCAGGGATATGATAATGTAGGATAAATCCAACATTTTTTTTTGATAAATGTAACTGAAAAACATCCCATCACTGGCAGCAGATCTCAGTGATAAAATAACTTTTTTGCCCCTGAGATTGACTTAGCTTTAAAGTGTTTCTGCGTGGTGGCCGACTGAATGGGAATACGTGTGCAAGGTTTGCTTCCGCTCTGTCTACCGCACTGTCAAAGCGTCTCGCCACGCTGTGAGGTCTGCTTTCTGATGCAAAACCAGATGCTTGGAACCGGAACATGGCTCAAATCCAAACTCTGGGGTTTTTTTTTTTTCAGAATCACTCAGAACGACAACAGAGCTTCTCTTCAACCTATTTTTTTCATTAGAAACCACTAATTATTTTTAAATTTGTGATATTTCAATTCAGTTTTGCTAATGGCTGAGGGACATTTGATTGGTCTCCTTTCCAATCCCTTTTGGGCCACTGGCTATCTTGACGCACCGCACGCTCACACTGCCCACTTGAGAGGTTCAGCAGCAATTATGAGGCACATCCTCCTTGATGGCATTGCCAGTCTGGAGGTTGCAGGAAAACTGACAGAAGAGACTGGTTTTGGACAAGCCAAGAGAAGCCCCGTTCTTATTCAGATTCTACCACAAGAGGTCGCAAAAATACCACCGAAACCCAATGTCGACTGAAAATGTGTATTTCTGTGTATACATTATATTATATTATCAGTTAAATCTCACCACCGAAAGATCATGTTTTGTTTTTTTTGTTTTTTTGTTTTGTTCTGTTCAGTTTTAAAATATTTATAAATAAATGATTTCCTTAACTATAATGTTGCACTCAAGACAGCGATAGAAAGGGAAACTATTCTGTATCTGCGTAAGAACTGTATACAAATTGTTTCTTAGGTTAATATTCACATATACTACAGGTAGTGAACCCAATATGGAACAGTGTCAGTTAGTTGGCTGTTTGGCCTCCAGGTGGAGTCATGACAGCATGGATACCACTGGGAATCAGCCAATAACATTGCAGAACTGTTCTATTAAGAATGCTGAACGTGTGCTGGAACTGCTGTATTGCCCAGAAGATCCCATAAATGCTCCAAAGATTTAAGGTTAGCTTACAGGCAGATTTATAAAAGGCTGCTAGGGTTATCTTCAAACCCCAGAGATGCACCCGATGCCCTTTGAACCAAAACTACTTGACGTACGGGCTGCAGAATTAATTAGTAGCATGCTATCAGAAAGCGGGGCCCCATGTAATACCAAGTGAATGCTTATTACCTTGTGAACCTGCTGGACCCAGACACTTGTGACCATAGAGTTTCTTGGTTTGCTGCCACACGTGTCAATTCGTGGACAACATGGAAACTAAGGACTCATACATCACCAGAAACTGGGCATAAACTATTGTTATGAGCTGTCTGGCATTATGTGTCAGATTATGTGCCCCCCCCCCCCGTATGTCACAGCAGCCCCCATATATGTAATCTTTGCTTGGCATTATTGCAATAACTGTGAGAACACACCTGTTAGTTTAAACCACAAAAAAGTAAATTAGTCCAATTAAAAAGGTATTTCTTAAGCCCAAAACAAAGTAACATTTTTGTTCACAGTAAACATAAAAGGATAATTGACATAACAGGTTCTGCATGTGCCTGCACTAGGGCATGTAAATTGACTTCTCTTTTGAATGCTACAACTGAGGCCTTCTGAATTATGTAAGAATCCCTAAGTGCTATTTTGGAAATACTGAGTAGAAGTTTAGAAGAAGTCATTATTAATGTAGCCCTTTTGACCTTTTCATCCCCATTTTTGTACTCTGCCACTGTTATTCTTTCAATATATCCTGTTTTTCACACACATGCTACACGTGTGTTGAGGCTGACAGGACACTGTTTTCCGTGACCGAGCTGCACTCAAGATTTTGTGCAATACGTACAAAAAACAGTGAATCCCTCAGTCCCTTTAAGCACTTCTTTGATTTTGGGGCAAACTGAGTGAGCAATCTCTATCAATCTGTTCCACAGAAAGTCAGGTCAAGAGTCACATCAACCTCTCATTTTCTTATCCAAGTATCTCCTAAGGGATATAAATGGCCCACTCGTGTTATGTTGCTGTCACTTTCCTTTGGCATAATGCATGTGGATGGTTCCACTTGTCGCTGCATTTGAACCTTTCAAAACGAAAACACGCAAATGTGTATGGTCGGCGTCAGACATGAAAACTGAAATATTTACGCAAAGAAACTATACCGGGATTTAACAAGATTGTCAAGCTGTCGGAACGCAGAACCAAGTACCAGCGGGAGCGATGCTGTAGAACTCCTCCTGGGAAGCGGGGTGTACCGATGCCAGGCCGGTACTACAGGGGCGGAAACTGTTGTGCAAAGTGCAAAGATGTCCACCGAAGAGGAGAGAGCCACGGGGAAAATGGTGACACTTCAAAAGAGTTCAAAACATCCGTTTCTGCATTTTACTCCTGCCATTTTTGGAAAGACCCTCAGGCTCCAAGGGCCGCCTCTGGAGGAAAGTGGGAGAAGCTGCTTGACTCTCTCTAGACGGACAGTGGACAGCGTTCATTTGTGTCAGCTAAAAACCTTGGGTCAAACCGGTCCCATTGTTGCGTTTTCTGTACGTTTGCAGGTCTGTCTGCATGCATTGAGCCACACAACCAAGAGAAGGCGCTGGGCTCGTCCTTTCCAATCAGCATCCGCCCAAGCACCGGGTTCAGTCCACTCCCACACCTTGCCCTACTGAGATATGGAGAGCTATTTCAGTTGACTTAGCACGAACTTCTCTGGTGCAATGCCCTCCAGTACCCCATAATCCTGAAAGCCCTCCCAGGCTTCCAGCACCACACTCAGTGAACTGAAGTGAGTGTTTACCACCGTAATAAATCTTTTAGGAAAAAGGCTTCATATTGGGCTGCAGTCACCTAGATTTTTCTTATGCATTTATTTATTTATTTTTTCACCGGGCAATCAAGGAAGCGTGCAATGTCCACAACAGGGTCCTCCACCTGGGAGCAACAGGGGCTGCTTTTGTTTCTTTACAAAGTCACAGCTCTCCAAGTAGTTCTTACACCGTAATAAGATTAATTGTATGCCCTTTTTTTTCTCCCTTCACAAAAGACTGCTTTTCAGACATTGTTTTACTCTCTGAGGGCTGATGGCAGAACATTGCATATTGCTGCATAACCTCAATGTGCCCAAAACATCCAAAGACAAATTTTAACTGTTTCATACCCCATCCTATATGTCCCAGTTTTGGATAATGAGTGTTTATACATTTTGGATAGCCTTTGAACACCCTACATGCTCTTTGTGTCCCCTGTCCCAATTTCCAAAGCAGCACACTACAATATAAGCAATATAAAGAGAACACCATACTTTATTTTATTCCATTTACAAGTAAGACTGTAATTGCTTTTTATCCATTTCCTCCTTAACGAGCCGTTCCTAGCTCCAGCAGGTAAGTCGTGCTCAAAACAACAAATATACTTTTTTTTTGTGTTCCTGATACTAAGAGGTCTTTCACTACACTACAAGAAGTTGGCAGTGTGCAAAAAAATAAAAAATAAGAAAAAAAACTTTTCCATCAGCCCACAATGCTTGCTGGAAAGTACTTCCTCTTTTTCAAGAATCACATTAGCAAAATGGGGAAAGAGTGATGGGACCCACAAACCTACTTGGAGTCCCACTCTTCACATCACATGGGCCGGGAGAGAACTCGGATGGCGGTCCTGTCTCCTGTCCACGGGTCACTTCTGGAGCATGCCGCCCATCACAGAACCAGCCTCATTTGTGCCACAGTGTCTGACAGAATGAAATTCCTTTCTCTGGCTTTCTAAAAAGACTTTGTTACCTGACCTACTGCCAGCGAGTCAGCTGCCCTCTGTGGCTGAAGTGCCTAATTAATCTCTGATTCTAAAAGGGTAGCCCCGTCTTCCCCTTGGCTAACACAAGGCGCAGCTGCACCTCGGTCTCCCCGTCTCTGATTGAAATCCGCTGGAAACAATTGAGGCTCACAAGACTTGCTGGTGAATAAACTAGATGGGTTCTCCTCTCGCTTCCATTCACTGGCGTCAGCGGCAGCTCGTGTCAAGCATGTCCAAATCTTCATCAGATCAGGATATCTATGGTGTTATTGAATGTAAAAGTTCTGAATTCTTTAGTTTTAAGTAATCTTCTTAAAATGATAAAGTTTTCTGATTAGGGTTCGCAGATATTAAGTAAACTTTTTAATGCTGTGCAATTTTAATTACACATAATGAAGTAACATGATTCCCATCGGAAAATTCAATTGCTGTTTGAAAATAAATTTTTTATAATGACTGAATTATGCACAAGACTATTAACAGAGACACAAATAAGCACATCTGGCTGAATCATGAGTAAAATGATAATGAACTACTTAAGCAACAAATTGTATTCAGCGTTTAATCACGGTATCATTAATTTATTGAAGTTGAACCCTGTTTCCTCTTTCGAAAATACTAATTAAAAGACAAATTGAAGACAAAAAAATAGACCTAAAAAAAGAAAGTTGAGGTTGGTCACTTGATCCAATGAAATCAAGACAACGAAAAGTGTGATCAGGCTCTCTCAAGTATTTTTAAGAATTTCAAATAATTAATAATAATATTCTATCCCGGTTTTATTGATGCAATAATTATGAAAATATAGAGGAATAAAATATACGAAAACAGCAATATAATACATACAACATATATTAATCAAATAATGTATATTATTTTATTATTATTGCGCATTCTGATATATATATAACAGTATATCACTTCTGTCTTCAGAATTTACATTTACATTTTAGAAATTTAGCAACGTACAAAAGTAACGATGTTTAGGGGTTAACATGCAATAAGACACTGAGCTACCTACAATTTAATAAGCATAATACAAGCATAAACCTCAATAAGTATAATATAAGCATCAATATAGCAATCAGTCCCTGGGGGGGATTCAAGACTGTGGTGTAAGGTATTGTTATAAGAGATGAGTTTTCAGTTTCGTCTTGAAGGCATTTGTTACTGAATAATTAACGAATTGCAATCGGCATGGATGTACACCTCATATCTCTGTGGATCAGTCAGAAACGCAATCGCCTTGGCAACAGATTAATCTATGTGTGCTTGCGAATGCTTGCCAGTGCTGTGAAATTGAACAGTCATGGGAGTGTTTATTTTCACATTTATTCTCTGCTGAAGCTCAAATTCTAGGTCAAGCCATATTTCAGTAAAATAAATGCAACATGCTTTTGTATGCAAAGTACAGGAGCTCTGATGGTCAGAGATACAAAGCAGTGGTAAACACGTCCTTTTGTTTACGGAAGCATAAACACATGTCTATCTTCTAGTTGAGAAAGATGCAATATCAATTCAACTTTGATTTGGGTTGGCTGCTCCCAAACATGTAGAAATATTGCTCTCAAGTTTCTCTCATAGGGACCACCCATGCAGGAATCTTAAGTTTGCAGAAAATTATCAGGGAAGTTGCTGAAAACACGAAGCATGCTGAATCAATCACCAAAAATGTTTTTCCAGAACTTTGGTGCTATACCGTATCAAAATGTATTATTCATAAGGAACAGAGCAGTCTTTCCAGGGTCATACAATATGCATGAACCATAATATAAAATATATTGAAGAGACGTTGCTTGTGCTGTAACTTATCTTTTAACACGTGTCTTTACAAATCACCGTTTGGTACTGTGTGTTCCATGGAAACCTTGCATCACGACAGCTCTTACAGACTTCATCACCTTAATCACGTCACCCGTGCGCACCGAGATCAGGCAGCTGAAGTGGGAGCCGAACTAGGGAATTTCTAGAGCGATGCTGCTGCAATCTGCCTACACGTGAATGGCTGCTTTGTCATGCGTGAAAAGGAGTTCACTCAATGTGCTTCCCAATGCGTGCTGGTATTACCTTATAATTTCCAGTCATATCTCGAGTCCAACCCAAAGTCATTATAGTAACTTGGTGACTTTGTTTTCTCCATCTTTCAGGCAGACTCCACCGATGCAACTTTCAGCGTATTTTCATGTGCTCAACAGTGCAACCGCGCTCTCGCTTCTTATCCCATAAACTCGCATCGGCATGACAGGGTTAAGGGTTGTGAAACATCCCACTGACAAGGAATGCATAAACCACTTTCTAAGCCCCTTGATTGAACTTGACGCGATGCAAGCAGAAAACACATGCATTATATGAATAAATGCATAACCTGGAACACCAAAAAAAAATCGCTTGTGAGTCACTCCGGATAAAGGTGTATCACAAGCGGATAAAAGAAAAGAAATCCATGCTGAGCTTCACCGAACACTGGCATTGCATTAAGACCCGCTGCGGCTTCCCCTTTGTGTACGAACAAGGCTCCATGGCGGAGAACCTGAGTTTCACGCTGCTGAGGAGCTTTGCGACTGCCTGGCAACACTCTGTCTTTAGAGTATGTTTGCATTCTTTCCACTGTGTGTTCCATCCTGATGTGAAATCAGATTTATGCAGATTATGGCACACCCTGGATACAGCAGACACTGATCATGAACATAGAATTATATGATCAGACAGGCATCTCTGCTCTTTTTGGAGAATGGAATTTATTTTTAGTTTAACTGTCTCAAAAAATCATTTGTAAATATACTTCTAACGTGCAAGAAGATGTACTGTTTGTAGGGTCGGAAAGTTAGGCATTTTCCCAGTTGAATTTCACTTTCAACATAAGATGTGTCACACCTGCCCTCAAAGAGGGCCTGCAGAGGTATTCTGGAGTATTCTCTTTCAATAGGGCTGTACGGGGAACGTGCATTTTACAGTTTTGTTGAATTATTTCATAGCAACTCTCTGTGAGAAACTGACACTGAATAAAACAAAAAACAATAAAAATATAATTAAACAGTAATTCAGGTTGAGTTGTTAACTGATTAATTTACAAGAAATTAAGATGAACATTAATAGATTAAATGTATTTATGGTAGCTGAGTGGATTAATCTAAACTTGTGTATTTATTATTTAGATAGTAGCATCATCTCAGTAGATAAAGTTCACCCCACATGCAACTTGTAAATATACAGAGGTAACAGCAGGTTATGATTCATTATATTGTCATTGTATAATTATCTTCCCAGTACCAAACTTTGAGGGGCACAATGTGTAACTTTAGTTCCTTTCGGAACTCATAGCATAAGTAACCAGTGAACCAGGAAATTACAAATCCACTGTTGAAGGCTTGTATCAATGGAGCACCTGATATTGAAACCAATTACGAATATTATAATATGTTTTGGAGAAAGCCAGGAACTTCTGGTCTTGACAGAGCCCAATTTGCTTCCTGTGTGTTGGCTTTGTGGGATAAAATATGACCTAGTCCTACTGTCATTCTATTAAATCACTGACCCTGCAATCAAGGTACCTTGTAAAATTCAACTTTTAGGGGAAGAAATACCACTCCATTCTTTAACCAAATTAGGCTGTGCAGCCAACTTACAATTATGAAAATTGCATGCAGCCCATTTTTCTCCCCACCAAAATAAAAATATACTGTTTACAATTAAGATGTGCATTTGAAAATGGTGGCTAATCTTGCCAGAAATTGTTGATTCTATAAACGGAAAAGGTCACAGAAAGTTAAAGAGCATTAATAACCATATCCTTGTTTTCACGGCGACGTAAATAAAGGATCTACAGTTTGAAATGCCATCAAGAGAGGAGCAGAAGACAGCGGGAGGAGACAGAGAGAAAAAGTAAACACCGGGATTGAAGACTGCGGCCAGTGTGGCGCATTTCTCAGACATAACAAGATCTATTGCTTTAATGTCATGATCCGCAAAGCGGCAATCTCAGAAGCTGCTTTGATTGATGTGAATAATGTGTGGTGGTTCCAAAGCAAAGAATCAATGGAATGCTAAAAAGCGAGGGGGAAAATCTGAACTTCCAAACAAGTGCATAAATGGAATAGAAGGTGTATATTGTTTAGGCGTCTTTACAATGGCATAGGGTGTATTAGTCTGAAATCGTTTAGTAGATCTGTTAAATTGATATTTGAGAGGTAAAAATACAAAAATATGATGAAAGCGTGTAACACAATAGTGCGTAAGGGAATACGAATGTAGGGCAAATGGAACACTTCAGTATTCATGTAACGCTGCACCTATGGACAGAAATGGTGAATATATATATTTATTTATATATTTATTTATATATCAAACCTCTAACCATATATCTCTCACATGGCTGCAGCTTTAATTGAAGTGATAGTGAAAGTTGGTTGAAAGTTAGCTAACTAAATTTAAGGGAACACACTCTAATCAATCAACATGAATCAAGTACTCAAAGAAAGGGTCCTGAAAAGGTCCTTTCAAAATGTGTATGGCAACCCACTATTTTCAACCCAAGACTGTAAGTAATATTTATCTGTAAGTTATATTTATATTGAATATGGTGAAAATTTCGACTTCTCTGCCAGAGGTTGAGGGCAATTTTGTCCCCCTCACTACAGCCCTCCCTTCCCTGCAGGATCATTGACCCACAGTTGACCAACAGTTGACCCACCGCCAGTCCTGTGTCCTGCAAACACAAGGGCACTCAAACACCCCCGCCCCCCCACCTCTCTTCCAGGGGGCGTACCTGACTGTTGTTCTCGGACTAACTCTGGTGGATCTGCATCTTGGAAGTGACAAGGGCGTGGAGTGGATTGTTACCCATCCTCTCTATGGGAAATCCAACACAACACGGGGCCTGGGCAGAGATGTGTCCTAGAATGACAAGAGGGTGGAGCTGCCAGCATTGGGCTAGTCTTCTCAGCTTTTACGATCATTTGTAGGTACTTGCTAAGGAGTTATGCAAAAAAAAAAAAAAAAAAGGGCTTGGAGAAATCTGCATATGCAGATAAATACTGGGGCCTTCAATAGTGCCTGTTCCTGTCGCTCAAAGGCTGCTTAGCATTCCAAGGTCCAGTCAGACGTTCTGTTCTTCTTGAGTTTCTGACCCACCAGCAATTAGAGTAGAGGTGCTGCCATCTCAGAGAAGGAGGGAATCAATATTCTGTGGTAGCCAGGCACGTATCTGCTTAACAGTCTTAGGACAGGTCCAGCCACTGATGGCTGTGGTTCTCTCTGGGTCTTATTCAATGCGTTACAGATACTAAGAAATAAGCACATTGCATAATTATGCGATGTGATCCTCTCATCACTCATGGAGATTAGGCAATGCTTTGGGGAGACATGCTTTGAAGGTCATACATACATCTCAAAATCTTTGATCAAATGTCATATCACTGCTGGGTTTTACAAGGAATATTGCCATTTTCATTTGCTGGTAAATATGCGAGTATCCTAAATACTTTTATGCAATTGTTCATAGATATTGGAGGAAAAATGCTTACTTTTTATATAATTCCACTTAACTACAACGCCACAAAAGTATAATAATACGCCACTGTGTGCAGTACTGTGATTGTGTTGGAGGAAATTATACAATCTTTAAACGAAAATAATTACTGTTTCCCCAAAAGCGCTTGATTAGAAAACCCACAACGTAACGAGTAACAGATGCTCATCAGTAAATTGCTTTTCATAACTATGTCTTTTGTACCTGGAACATGCAGTGGGTATCTCCGTGTGCACTTCCGTGTGTGTTAACAGAAGTGTTTCTTTTGCTTTTGCAGTTGATTCATCTTTAATGTTGACATTTGGCTGGCATTCTGCCATTTCCTGTGTCTGCTACCATATTGCTTTTATGTCAAACGCTGCACGTCCAGAGACGAACCAAAATGATTGACGCGTGGTTAAAGTTGGCCTGGCAGCCTGTTCAGATCGACAAAACGTTAACTGACCTGGGAGATGACTTGTGATTCCCAGTGTCCTCTTTTCATTAACAGTGCAAATTCCCTGAGAGAGGACACATGTCCAAAAGCAAAGTAACACACATTCAAATCTGCCCTATGCTTGCATGAATAAGTTAAAAAGCGCACTTCCTCTAAATGAAAGCAAGAGAAGTGTCAGATGTCGGCTACCTGACATCAGAATTAACTCTCGGGTAAGTTGCAGTACTATTCACTACGTAACGCATAAAACCTGCTGTGTTGGCTTGATTAACGGTGTCCGTCTCATCTTCAGTTCAAACGCATGACTTTCTTGAAACCTGCTGTGTCAACTTTCTGAAAATGCAGTCTTGAAATGCTTGGTCTTTTTTGTAAATTCTCGTGAAGCAAGTATCCAAGTAACCATGCATAGGTACTTCCACCAAAGCATACTTATCATAAGTGCCGATTATTTACTCGGCAAAAATTTAAATGAACGTTGGAGAATTAAACGAGTCTCTGAGTCAGATAATATCCTGAGGCTGTTAGAGAAGGCTTTGGGAAAGCCATCGGTCAGCTGATGGGTGGATACACAATACATCATGTCGTACATGACGCATCAGTGAGAGTTGTGTCTTTGTTATAGCAATGTTGAGTTCCATTTAAAACAAGCGATGACTCAGAGGACCTTGACAAGACATTCTACGTCTCAAGATGAAGAATACACAGTACCAAACTTCTGTACTCTCCACAGAATGAGGATGGATTTGTCGGACAGAGCAACACGTGTCTTACAGGAAAAGGCAGCAAGGACATTTAACCGGCAATTTCCCCATTCAATGCACAAAAGATACAGGCCTACATAGACTCTCGTATCTAACTCTATTGTATCTTAATCGTGGTTCTGGCCATGTCATTTCTTGTTTCTACAACACCTTGCCTGTCAAAATTTCCCATGTTTAAAGGTAGTCCTGGGGTAGGGATTGTTCTTTGAATGTGTGAAGACGGCATATTGATGCAGATGCTGGCTGTGTCCGAATGGTACTTTTAAACAGCTCTGGGAATAGGTGCCACCGTTAAAAATGCATTGTATTCACAAAACATTCACTGCCTGCCAAGAGTTGGCACGCCGAATAAGTATTTGTGTCCCCTGGGGCCTTTTACTGCTTAGGATGTATGGGCACACACACATGGTAGCCAGGTGGAATCGTGGAGATACTTTCTCAATAATGTTGTTAGTGATGATGAACCATTCTTCCAAAAAACACAGACCCTCCTCAAACCTGTTTTAGACAGCAAGCTTTAATTAGATTTCTAACAATGATTGATAGTTATAATTACCATGCACATTGTCCCTTGGTTGTTTACCATGGCAGTGCCTTGTTTTTTTTTAACAAATATACTTTCTATGAGAAGATGCAGTGTATGGGGTTCTGCTAATGCCTTTGATTATCTTACACTAAAGGACAAATAAACTAGTGTAGACCTACAGGTGTACTGCACTCTCTGACTGTATTGCAGTAGGCAAAACTGTGGATGCATTAGTGTGCTCAGCTAGATCACCTGTGGATTGGTCCTTGATAGGGTTACCCCCTACACCGGCTGCAGGCAATACACACGGCACAGGCAGAATATACATCTACCTGTGATTTGTTAGATGCAGTGTAACAGTTTTGTGATCACAAACCTATTACCTAGTTAAGTTTTGACATTTCTTATACACATGACACTGTTATCAAATGTGCTGCGCTTGGAAATCGGATTGCACAGGCAGTCAACCAAGAGTGTAGCACATGTATATTATTAAACCCTAAAAGGTTTATGTTCATTTCATGTCTAAGGCTGTCCAATCCATATGTGGCAAAACAATATTTACCATTCAATAAGAGTTGCCATTGTATGTAGTTCCTCGATGTAAGTATATTCATTAAATTAGCTAAAACTTGTCTTATCTTACCATTCATTTACTAGCATACTCTTAAGCACGTTGGCCCAACTCTTTAATCTCACACTCAGGAGCTCTTTGATTTGCTTTGATCCAGGCACTAAACTATATGAATGTTTTACCGATGATATGAATACTGAAACATGCACTGGGGCAAACATCTGTCCACATTTGGACGCTCAACAAAAACACGCAGTCTGTTTTAAATATTTAGGTGTCTTTTTTTTCTATTTTTTTTCTCCCTTTTCTTCTTATACGATACAAATTTGCCATTGACCACTATTACATACACAGGTAAGTAGTGAGTAAAGTGAGTTTAAAATACAATAATTTAGAACGTTGCGAGGTATCAGTTTTTTATTTTATATTTTTAAATATCCTGTTCAATACTTCCAGGGTGTCTCCTGTGAGCTGTCCGACAGTAGTGAACTGGAAACACATCTTGGATTTTGGTCACACAAGCGCTGGCTCAGTTGTGCTATTCTTTTCAGTATTTTGCCTCCCTTTCTTTTCGTCTACCCCATGGTGTGTACTTTACATTTTTTGCTCACAAAAGCAATGCAAATTTAGTTACCCTTCCTCTTATTGCTCTCCTACAGACTGGCTAAAGTCTGGCTTGAATCAAATATCAGTTTTACCTCCAGGCACAGCTTTGGAATAAGCCTCAGAAGTGACAGTCGCAATACGCATCTTCATCCTACCAAGTATGATTAATCGTTGGACCTGAAAATAGATCCGTTTAATATATATGATCATGTCGAGCTAGGTACAAACTTGACTCATGGTGCAAAGCATGGTAAATTTAAGGGCAATCGGGAAGAGTAGTAAAGATATATAAGATATGTAGCAGTTTTTGAATTACAGGTAGTTTTGAGATGCTTGAGAATGTCGAGAATGTAGACGCGACTTGCATGCTCTTGTATATACAGAACTGTGCAAAAGTCTTAGGCACATGCAAAGTGAATAAAGCATTCTGTAAAGTGAAGATGCTTTCAAAAATAATGAAAATAAAAGTTTCTAAATAAAAAATAAATATTATAAAGGGCAGTAAACCGTAAATCTTTTCTCTGGAGGCTGCTGCTATTATTTTCATGACGATTATATCTCTCTGACTTCCCATGGTGCCAAGTTTGTGTGTATTTTTTTTTTTCTTCGGTTGAAGGCTACAGATTGACAAAAGCTCCCAAACAGCTTCTGGCGAACAGTGGCTTGTTTGTTGCAATACGGACTTGTTCAGCGCAGAGCCGCTATCTAGCAGAAAACATCTCCTGATTTAGAGTTTCAGAAGTTTTTTTTTTTTTTCTTCTCAGTTGTGATCCGTGAGCTTGTAAAATACGAGGAGAAATCTTGGAATCTGCTGCAATAGTAATGTCAATGCATATAAATAACAAGCAACTATTTGGCCTTGATGATATTTATGTCTATGGGGTATATAAACCGCTGTGGAATCAGCCCTCTGGCCCATCTCGGTGTTAGTAGTGTGTGTGTGTGTGTGTGTGTGTGTGTGTGTGTGTGTGTGTGTGTGTGTGTTTGTGTGCGTGTGTGTGAAAGTGTGTGCATGTGTGTGTGAACGAACTTGGGTGTATGTATGTGTGTGTGTGCGTACGTGTGCGTGTGTGCGGTGAGTTCCTGTTTCTGATATGTTTGTGGTGCATTTGTTTTCCCTGCCCTCCCATGTTGTCCATTGTAGTCCCTCAGTTTGTTCTTTTTGCGTGTTTTCCTCCTCACGTTAGGTAGCATGAATCTAGAAAAAGATAGTAAAGACGTTTACGAATGATACCTAAATAATCCAGATAAATTTTTTATCAAATACATATTAATAAATGGCAATGTATGTCTGAATGTCATCAAAACAAAGGAGGAAAGAAATTAAATAAACAATTTAATATTTCATGAGTGTGAAAACAATGTGAAATTTGGGTGGGCCACCAGGGACTTCTTAATGGATTGTGCACAATTGGTATTTTTGTGAAAAAGTCAAATATTTATGCATTTTACAGTTTCTCAAAATGTATTAAAAACTGCGAATTAATTTTAAGAGCTACAGTTACCAACCCATACCTTTTTTAACCTTTGGATGTTTAGTGGTCTGTTAAAACCAAACAAAAGAAAAAGTTTAGAAAGAACGTCAAGAGGATGTGGAGAAATAACTGTGTCTTTGAAAAGCCCAAATCAAAAGGCTGCAAAATAATGTTTCTCTCAAGGACGTTTGTCATAGAAAGATGCCATCACAGAGCGCACTAACGTCAGCAGAGGCATTGATGAATCTCTCAACGAGCATGCTAGTGATTAATGTATGACGATTCAACTACTGAAGATTTGAAGTGAAAAATGCCAACATCCAACGCAGTCTTAGACTAAATTTTGTCAGGAGTAATACATTTTGTCAGGAGTAATAAAATGTATTTATGCATATGTATTCGTATATATATATATATATAAAGGTATTTTAGTGTCAATTTTAAATTTAAAAGTAGGCCAGCTCTGGAGTCTTCCTGGTCTCTTTTGATTTATTATAGGCTATGCAAAATGTATGCTAGGACAATTCTCATAATTTAGTCATTTGTAAAGGGCTTAAGTTATATGTATAGCCTTTTTAGCTTTTTTTTTTAAACATTTTTTTATTCCAATCTAGACACCATTGCTTTTATTGCATTTTGAAGAATCCGACTCAAGACTATCTTCCAAATAGCAAAAATGTAAAGGCTGGATATTCATTAATTCTGGGTGTCTTGCTCCATATACCTGGCTATAAGGGAGAGACAAAAGAAACTGGGTGGTAGTGAGAATCGCCAGTCTACTTCAGTGCAATGCAAGAATAAGCAATGTGTTTCTTTTCTCGCCCTGTGTACTTGTACCAAAGGGTAAAAAAGTCTGTACACCATCCAATGGGTGGCATTTTTGAGAAGTATTCACCCTAACCACATCCACTTCTGTACACATTGTTAGTTCATTTTTAAGAATCATAAAATAGATTAAATAGGGTGTAAAGAAAAAATCCATTCCCAGTTTAATTTATCTTTGATGCCGAAATGTTATGTATAAATTATAATTAAAAATGTGCCACCACTGGTTGGAAGTTTGTGTTGCATGATCATTGATCCACAATTTTGCATAGGAATCTTTTTTTTTGTATGTGACAGTTATGATTAGCAGCTAAGCGTCACAAAATAAAAAATAAAAAATAAAGAATTGATGAAAATTGATGGGTTTATTTTGCAAACCCCCACTGTAAGTAAGAATACTGCTGAAAACCCTGAATGTTCTTCTAAGCCATGGCTATAACATTTTTGTGGTCAGAGCAATGCTAAATGCTACCAAGGTTTAGAGATTGAAACCTGGAAGCTGGAGCCAAAATTGTTCATTTTCACCCATCTCCCCTCCAAAGAGTAATGATCTCACATTAAATTGATGCTATAACTAATTTAATTGCACTGGTGGAACTTAATGAAACAGAAGTGTAAAAATTTGGTCTGGGACCAAATGGGAAAAATGGGGCAAGTGCCCATTTATCTCTGTACAACTGCAGAGAAATCCATTGCGTACTCATTTCCTTTTTCTGCCATCGTTATGTTACAATCACGGTCGCCCGCCGCCGCCGCCGCTGCTTTTTTTAGAACTACGTGCATGAGCACATATTGTGATTACTTAAACCTGGCTGTACTTAGCCGTCATGACGATAATTGAAACCGGGCTAACTCAAATCAGCTAATTCCAGATTTATTCCCACATGTGTTTAATCTGCATCGTGAAACACCATTTGTGAGCCTGAACCAGTTAGTTATTACAAACACTGGCAAGATAGACAAGGCTCCGGACTGTGTTGGTTGAAAGTGGGAAGCAGAGCTGCCAAGCTTTCTTCTGACTGCTTGTATTGATGCAGGGATGCACTTGCTGTTCGTTAGCTGTGAGGTGTGGAATAAAGGGACTCTACACCAGCATCGATCCTCTAATATGCTTATTCATAAGCCATGTATGAAGCCGTGTATCTTATTAGCCAGGTTTGACGGCATTAAACCTATCTCCAATCATACATGAGGAGAGGTTTTAAATCCTATAAGCACCGTAGCGTTACCTTTGAGAATTGACATAACATTGCCAAGCATTAAAACACATTGACATCCAACCCACACTATTAAGTCTGTCCTCCGCCTACAGTAGAGCCAATGTATTAAAAAAACGATACTATTACATATGCATCTCCTTAGTAACGACTTTTAAAGGAGGCCTGCCATAAACCTGACTGCTACACCAATTAGATTGGGTGGAAGGGGGTTTTAACCCTATTTTTATTGAATGTATTGAGATGTCCACGCAGACCTAAAAATATTCACAAATATTGTTCCCACAGGTGCCTTTAAGGGTTAAATTTGATAACAAAGAAAGATTCCTAATGAGATCACAGTCTCAGTTCCATCATTATATGTTTTTTTCCTCCACAACCTCCTTAGGGTCATTCTTGGTATGTTATTATAATAATTATTGTCATTATTGTTTTTACATTTTTGGAGTAGAGAATTATAAGGCTGTCAACCAAATAAGTAATAATAGTAATAATATTAACAATCAATGTAACTTAGTTAAAAATAAATTTTCTACTTATGGAATCAGATTTTCACACATTCTGTTTTCCCAACAATAAAGTATTTTGTATCAACTGGCACTGCGGCATTCAGCTATTTCCGTTCTAATAACTCTCCCATTTGCCCAGTGATGGCCTGGCGTCCCGTCCTGGGTGTATCCCTGCCTTGCGCCCTATGCCTGCCGGGATCGGCTCCGGCGTCCCCCTGACCAGGATAAGCGGTTTCGAAAATGGATGGATGGATGGATGGATAACTTTCCCATTTTCAGGTTGAGTAAACTCTGATCGCAGAAACGTTTCTTCGATACACACCAAAAATAGACTGCAAAACACAATTTTTAGATGGAACTCCCCCAAAAGCAGCACATTTCCCTTTTCGGAATAATAAATTGGCACATTATAAGTTCTGTTTGTGTAATCTTTTACTCAAATATTTAACATTATGGCAATATGGAAAAAAGCAAGCTTAAATCAATCAAAAGGGAGGGTTTTTCTGTTACCATGCTGACATTTAATTGTGTTTAATTGTGTTGTTGTTTTGATAGGTTCATTAACCTTATTCTTAAAAGTCAACTAAATCTGTTGGTGTGGCATTTCCATTCAACACCAAGATAACACACTTTTCCACTTATCCAATTAATGCAGAACATTTCTCTGGAAACGACGTAATAAATTTTGAACTAAGCAAAAAAAATATTGTTGATATTTATCGATGCTGCATACCTAATTAAAAATATAAAGTTCACTGATCTTCAGCACAAAAACTCTTATACTCGTTTTAAACTGGACTGACCTAACACGGAAACCAACAGTCCTTTTATTTTGCAATTTATTTTGTTTAAGTAAACAGCATTTATCCCCCATGTCAAAAAAACTACTGTGTCAAACACCATCATAAAGTCTCTGAAGGGATCGTTCTTATAAGAGGTATGTAAGGCGACCCTATTTCCCATCTGGCTTTGACATTCCTGTCATCCTTTTTTTTTAACCTAATTTCATCACTGACAAGCAGTTATTCAAGCAGTCGGTTATGATCCATCAATCACAAAGTAGGGAAAAAATAAGACAAGTTAAGATATAAAGTGAGGAGTAAGGTTTATTTCCATCGTTTCTGATTACCCTGGCATTCTGCTGTTCTGGCCTTTCTTATTGGAGTATATATCCATCTTTGTATAAAATTTCCTTGCATGACACCATAGTTAAAGCATTATAAAATGTGTCCTGTAGCAAGATATTTAACAGTTCAAATAAATAAGAGAAACATGGTTCTTGAAATAATTACTTCCCTCAGTTTCCCCATAAAAAGGATTCTCTCTGTGAATGGCCCCCTTAAATTAATTAATAAAATAAAATAAATTTAGTGTACAAAAAAAAACCTAAACATTAACCAAAACAAAACAAAACAACCTTTCTGGCAAGAGAAAAAATACTTTACAGCATTAACAAAACATACTTTGCATCGATTTTGCATCTAACAAATAGACCGACAGAGCTTTAAAAAAAGATAGTTCAAAACAAATGATGACAGTAACAGCGTTATTATTAATTATAACTACTGCTACTGCTGCTGTTACTGCCACTGTTACTGCCACTGCCACTGCTAATGCTACTGCTACTACTGCTACTGCTACTGCCACTGCCACTGCTAATGCTACTGCTACTACTGCTACTACTGTTACTGCTACTGCTGCTGTTACTGCCGCTGTTACTGCTGCCACTGCTACTGCTGCCACTGCTACTGCTGCTGTTACTGCTGCTGTTACTGGCACTGCTAATGCTACTG
>JAOYSI010018155.1:57263-74104 GCA_025775065.1 Hiodon alosoides
GCCACTGCTAATGCTACTGCTACTACTGCTACTACTGTTACTGTTACTGCCGCTGTTACTGCCACTGTTACTGCTGCCACTGCTACTGCTTCTGTTACTGCCGCTGTTACTGCTGCTGTTACTGCCGCTGTTACTGCCGTTGTTACTGCCACTGCTACTGCTGCCACTGCTACTGCTGCTGTTACTGCTACTGCCACTGCCACTGCTAATGCTACTGCTACTACTGTTACTGCTACTGCCGCTGTTACTGCCGCTGCTACTGCTGCTGTTACTGCCGCAGTTACTGCCGCTGTTAATGCCACTGCTAATGCTACAACTACTACTGCTACTACTGCTACTGTTTTGGCTACTGATAGCAGCAGACCAGCTTCTTCTTCTACGAAGCATGAATCATTGTAGCACTTGTAAAAGTCAATTTTGCCTCATGCGTAACTAAATTCATCATTATCAATCATTTATATTCTTTTTTATCCTTGTTCTGTTTAAATAAAATCTTGTTTTTATTATTGATGTGGTTGTTTGCAAAAGCACAACTAAGTACAAATTTATTTGATTGGAAGATTTAATGCAGATTCTGAATCCATAGGTCAAATACTCCCAATATTCTCTTTTTTGAGTTTTGACTGGTTGAATTTACAATTTTACATTTAAAGGAATCGAGGTGTGTGACAATTTTTGACATGAAATGAGACTGACATGAAAAGTATATCTTAGCAAAACTGAATATATCTAATCAAAAAATAATGTGTGTATATTTATATATATATATATTTAGTTCTTGGGCTTGAGATGTGACTTGTTCAATGAAGTGCATCTCTGTCTTTCACAAATGGCAGGTTAAAGATACCCTGTCACCCATATTTGAGAACAATTCTCTCTTTGGAGCCAAGTGCTGCTATTTTTATGTTTTCCTCTTGAGAAATTGAAGTGGAGAACAAAGTATTTCCAACACCAGTCATCAGACGTTACAGACATCAGAATAATTAGGTTTTTTTTTGCCTCCTGAGGGGCTCAGTAGGTAAAGGTGCTCACCCAAGCGCAGACTCAGCCCCATGAGCAGGAGTTTATTGGTTCAAATTCAGCTCACATCATTCGCCAATTGTGATTGGGAGAGCACAACAGTGGTACCCAGGCTGGGGTTGGTTAAATCTGCAGGGCTGCTGTCGGCTTGTCGCTAACAAACCTCTCCCACCAACGACCCAGGGGCAACGCAGACTTGCAGCTGTGTCGACAGATGCGAATCTCCTTCAATTGGCACTGAACCTCTTGTGAGGGCTGTGTGGCCTGCAGTGTGTAAAAACAGACGGGTGGCTTTAAGGCCATTGGTCGGGTTGTGCTTCCTCTCTGGTAGCACAGAGCCCAGGAGCACCAGCAAAATGTCAAATTGGTGGGAGAATATTATAAACTGCCAAATTGGTGGGAGAATATTACAAAATTTCAAATACAATTTTTAAAGGGAATGTTTAGTTTTTATCCACAGTAATTCAGTTTTGGCCTATTTTGTCACATATTATTTGTGTGTGTGTGTGTGTATATATATATATATACACTTATTTATCATTAATGCATGTCAGCATTGCCTGGTATTTTGTAAGCTACAGACTACAGGGTAACTTTTCTTAGATACTCCTATTAATCTTATAAAGCAGATAAAATATTGCAGAATAAGGCATTTATCAGTATATCCAACGACATTATACAACAAGATTATGCACATAGACTACAATGATATTTCTTGTCTCGTCATTTACTCGTCATTACGAGTTAACAATACTCATTGAATATCATTGAGCGATCTAGAAAGGTTTTGCTAGAGTTGATTATAACAAATTAGGCTTATATCTCATAGGAGGACTTTCTTTATATTTTCTTGCATTTTGACAGTTCCCTAGACACCTCATTCACAAAAAGTATTCTTGACATATACTTTTTTCCTAATATATTCAGAACATAAGATAAATAAAAATACACTAAATTTGATACACTAATGTACTACATTTTGTCATGAAATGTTATACAACGGTTTCATTAAAATATTGACTAAAGTACTATGATTAGACAAACATTTTTAAACATCACCATATTTCACGCAGAAGTAAAATTCAAGATTAGCAGTAGGCCATCTGAGTATTTCAAGTAAGGACACCAAAACTAACTCATAGAATTGCAAGGACAGTCTCACCTGAGTCACAGCTGTCTTCCATCTCCTCTAACGTGAGAGAGTTGGGGTCCTTGAGGGTCAGTGGAACGCAGAGCTGCGGGGTTGAAGAGGTTTGTGCTTTTGCGATCGCCTGTCAGTTGTTTGGTTTGAGATGTGACTTGTTTCTACTATTCAGTGCCTTCACAGACCTCCATTTCGTGGAGCATTTGTGGCCTGAAACCACGCAGCCATAGCTTGATTTGCCTTGCCTCAAAGGACACTTTCCATCATTAAACTGATGCCATTTCTCATAAATGCATTTTTAAAGTATCAGTTAATTAGCATTTCACACTCAAAGCCCAGATGTTGTAGAAGCATTGTATTAAATTTGAGGAAGTAATCATTCCATACAAATGTTAGCATGTTAATGTTAAAATGTGCAATAAGGCTCCAGTTTATTCTGCATGCTTCACAGTTTGGGAATAATAATCTCTTGGGTATGACGGAGCGATCACGTATTTGCAGATCTTGACTGGCTTCATAAATATCTTTACAATTTGCTTTTTGATAAAATGGCTTTGGATGATAACTTCTCAAAGTGTTGAATGGGTCATGAGAATGGGCATATTCACTGGACACACTCTCATACATAATTCTGAAAGAAAAGTTTAATTGTTTGATAACGTCATTGGATAACACAGAAAAAACAAACCTGCTGTCAGTGTACTTGCTTTTTTCTAAATGGATTTCCAGCTGAGCACACCAATTTGATATGGGGCTTACCATAATCCCTTATTTGATCCATTGAGTTACTGGTTCCTCTGCCTGCTTCTTGCCTCCAAGGAGTAGACCACAGCTTATGAAACTTCTGACTCCAGGAAGCTTAGCGGAAAAGTCTAAAAGTAGCAGGAGGACATTTGCTCGCCTCCCTGTTTGCCCTCAGCCGTCTTTAATCGACAAAAAACAGCACTATCCACATATAGTTTTTTGGCATTAGAAGCTTTAGTTCACATTGTTTGCCCATCAAGCTAGCTGAAGTGGGAAACCAACAAGGCTAAATAGTTCGTAAAGATTAAATATAAAGATTATATGTAAACATCCGGGGAAAGAGTGCACAGTGATGAGAAAATGTGTGCCACTTGCTGGTCAATAACTCAGTTAGGTAAAATAACTATTGGGAATGGAAATGTATTGCTAGACCTTCATATTTGCAATGATGACAAAAAGTCCATCCAACTCAGTGAGATTTCTGTAGATAATGGACATTTGTGGTTCTGAGATTTGTGATTCTTGAATTAAGTGAAGAATCAAACTTTCCAATTCTAACACATTGATTCCATCTTTCATTCTGGCCCCTAGCTTCATTTTGGTGAAAAATACTTGTGTTCAGGATGCAACCTGTGATACACAGGCAAAAGGGCTATTTTAAATATTTAAAATATTCAATAGTAGCAACACTGGCAAAGATAGCAATTCGCGTAATTAACATTTGCAATAGCAAATTAACATGCAATAGTATCTGGCAAAGTCAAGACAGTACTTTTTTTTTCAGTACTGGAAAAATAGCACTTATCCAACTAACTTGCGCTGGCCTCTAACTTACAGGGATACATTTGGCGATCAAGAAACTGTTTGCTTATCTGATATCTGCAAAAAAATGTAAATCACATTGACACATAAAGAATGATTCAGATTTCCCTAAGGATACACGATACAGCTTATGTAAGTCAAAAGCATCGATTTTATTAAACCTCTGAGTTGACGGCTGTAATTTAAAAAAAACATATGCGTCTCAAAGCACGCAGAATACGAACACATGACAGCTAGTTTGTTTAATTTAATCACGTTCGGATTGGCAGTGGAGGATAAGGGCATGAAGCAGTCACATCCAGCAGAGTGAGTGACTGTGGAATTGCTGCAGAATTCGCCTCCTCTCTACCTGATTAGCATGGTTCAGATTGACATATTTCAGTCCTGATGACAATCAATGCGCTTGATCAAATTTTGAAGGAAGTGCTATGCTTCCGTTGTTTAAAAACTCAGAGAAGGTAGGCATCGACCTTGAGTTTTGAAAATTTGTATTTAAAATTGACCTTTTTTTAAAAAAATAATTTATATTAGTTTCATATCTGCTTCACAAAAATTACACCAGGGATATTACATATACAATTTTGATATCTGGGGAGATATTCTTGATTATTATTTGTAGGGTTCCTAAACAGTCTATTAGAGGACCAAAGTACCCTTCTTTAAAAAAAATCCGGTGGTTACAGAGAAGGCAGTGATCAATGCCTTGAAGAGGTGTGAATCTCTGGCTAAGCAGCAATATGATATAGGTGTCACTATACATCGTTGGCAATGCTACACATGCATGGTATTAATGCGTAACGATGAGACTCAATATTATGGGAATCCTGAAAGCCTCACTAGGAGTCCTGGCTCTTTTAGAGAAGTGGTAACTAGACTGCTTTTGGCATGGCCTGGATCAAATCTTGCCATGGCCGGAGGCACCTCCAAGGAAACTTTTAATGTATTTTTAATAGTTTTGAGTATTTAGGATTATAACTTCATGTACCTTAAGCTGTCCGTTTATCCAGGCGTATGATTGTGATCTTGTTAGTGTATTACAGGTCATGTGCATATCCTGGACCCTAATATAATATTGACTAAGTACTTTGTAAGGATTGGCATGGAAAGATGTAACTGTCTTAGGCAGAGGTTTGGCCACTGAGTAGCTTTGGACCGTCCATGTGAGAAGAGCATGCAAGCTCTGGACACTGATAGGGCCTGTGATTCACTTACACACTTGGTGGAAGTGATTGCTACCAAAGGCTGTCTTGAAAGATCAAATCTTTATGTCTGTCAAGCGCACAGGCTTGAAGGGAGGTTTCGTCCAAGCTTTTCGACATAAAAAAAATAAAAAGTTGGAATGGCAAAAATATTCCACGCCATGCAGTGCATTAAGCGTGTTATTAGAATGTGAGACTGCAGGGGCTGTGGCTGGGTCTTGCCACGAAGACTGTAATTCCCGGAAAAAATTAGATTGAATGGGGGGGGGCTTCAAAAATGGAGACCTGCTGAGCATCTTGCCCGTCTTGCCCACACCTTTGGAGAAGCTCTTGCCCGCCAACACTGGCCAAGTCATGCTTAGGGTGTCAGCACCTCTTCACATGAGCGCAGAGAAGGCAAACACCACATGGCTGCCTCTGATTCCGTCCCTTCTGGAGAGGACATCCACATGCCCCTCGAACCCTTCCGAGGCAGTAAGCGAGAGAGTGTGATCAGCTGTCAACAAAAGGAGGTGGCTGCACCCAGGGAATGAGGAGAATGAGGAGACCCACCGTGAAACAGCTGACACCTTAGCGGCTGGGGGCACAAGGCTTATTCAAGCCTGTTGATAGAGGCCTCCAGCCTGTTAAACATTTCACACATCCTGTCCCACCGGTCATCGCCAAAGATGAAGATCTGCGCTTCCTATGCTTCTTCTGTCTTGGCGGAGGAGAAGGAGAGAGCGAAGAGGAGGTGCAGGAGGTGGAGGGTAGAGTTACTTCCCTTAGGACCTTTGCCAGAACGGCCTCATCTGTCGTGCCCCCCTAGGGTGTTCTCTAAAGAACCTTGCCATGCGCCAACCATAACTTTGTAGGTACCAACTGATCGTTGCCCCGAAAGCACCTCTGTTCGTGTGGGGTGTCCCACCGAAGCAGGGGGCCGGCGAAGAATGGTGTCCTCGGGCAGCGCACCCATGAATTATGGCCGTCTCACCCAATGTTACAGTCCGCACACACCACGTCACAGTCAAATTGAGATTGAAGATTTTGGATCACAACCATAATCAAGGCAAATTTGGGAGAATGTGGTTATTTAAATCACCGTAGGTCAGCTCTGTTTCATCTGGAGTAAAAGAAAATGATGGGCTCCTTACTTGACGTTGTTTATGACGCTCGGCTTCTGGTGCGCCCTAGCGAGATTTGGAGTTCTTCGGAAAGGGAACTACAATACAACAATACATTTTCAGCAGGCTTAATTCCTTGTTTTATCTACTTGTAACATTACAATCTGAGGTTGAGTACAGCAGTTATTGTGTAGAACAACCCTACTCATTAATACTCTATACTTTCTATGTCATGGGTATACTTTCTAAACATAGTGAGATTTCACACCTCACACCGGCATAAATATTACATGACACATTTTATAGCACAGACCTGTGGGACATACATTTTAAGGACTGAGATTCTTTAGTGTATTTCTTAGTGTATTTTCCCCCTTCTAATGACATGTGGCTATATTCAGAGCTTGAGGTATTAACAATTTTTGAGTTGTTGTGAATGCACATTCTATGACTACACATTTCTTTAACGTACATTATCAGCTAACCCAAACAAGACACCGGTGAAGTGTTTGATGTAAAAAAAAAAAGCACAGCTGTCTAGTATCTATAATTCATTCTCCCCGGTTTATAGTCCCATAAATAGTCCCATAAATAGCTGACTATAGCAGCCTGAGTGCTGTTTTCACTTCCCTCTCACATTCAAAGGTCACCTGAAGACGGGACGCGCTGTTGGGCCCGCTGTTCCCCGTTTGTTGACAAGCGACTCTGTGATTCTGGTCATTTCCCATCCTGGTTCAGCTGCCTTCTTTTCAGGGTTCAGGGAATATTCCTGCTAAGAGCGACAAGCTGGTGGTTCTTTTTATGTTGTTTTTTTTACACCAATGATTCTCCGCTGGCCTTTTAAACCCAGTGGGGAGAGAAAAATTGTATTTGCTCCAACGCACAAGCAGATTATAATGATTAAAACCAGCCATGTAGGATATCAGATAAGGCACCCAAATATTCTTGATTAAGCATCTCTATTACAGCATGTGCTCTTACTAACACATATTATCCCATACATAGCTGTTAAATGTGGATCAGAATGAATATATTGAATATATTACTGTAATGTAACTTCAACAAATCTTACCGCGGAGGCCGCAGTGTCGTGATTCCAATGTCGTGACTCCAAAACCACTCATGGACAATCCTAGCCTTGTGTCATGGAGCATCATCCTGCCGGAAGAACCCATTCAAGACAGATACACTGCTAGCGCGAAGGGATGCACCTAACCAGTAGGGTTCAGGCATCCTGTGGCATTCAAACTTTGCCCCACTCATATCAGGGGCCACGAAAACACACCTCACACCACCAGCCTGCATTGTTGGATCCGTGGACTCTGCGATTTTCCCCATGTCCTGGTCCTCCCATCCGTGTGAAACCACAGGTACTGCGATTCATTAGGCTAAGCAACATTATTCCACTCTCCAGTGTCTGCATTGCATAGCCCCCTGCGACCTCATTTCCTATTCTTGGCAAATAGGAGTGAAACTCCGTTTGGTTGTTGGTTACTATAACACCTGTGACTAGGTATTTTTGATACCTTTTCGATATGCCAGTTTCACCACCTTTGATATACTATGTCTCTTCGGTATATGACAACAAACTGTTTCCGACAACAAGACCACCATTGGTTGGCTGTATTTTGGGTGGTGGACACTTGGGACACTGCAGTGTGTTGCTGTTTCCGAGATACTCACACCGGCGTGTCTGTCACCAACTACCAATGCCCAATTCAAATTTATTTGTCGTGCCCATACTATATACTCCCTAGGTACCTGCCTATCTGCTGGAAATTACATAGTCTGAACACGTGCTATCACTGACGGCACAGTCTATTTTATGGAATGGGAAGTATACTTAATAGGTGTATGCCTATACAAAAGTTTGTTCCACTTTCCTTTAAAAACATGCATTTGATATCTTATAAAATTATGCAAAAAGCTATTTATTGGGCTAAAAGAAGACTGAAATGAATAGCAACATTATGTCTTGCCAAAGGATGATTAATCTTAAGAATAATGAAGTGAAAATTAAGGATTGTTTCGCAAATAAATAGCAGATGGGATTGTTTTAGTTTTTTTTAAGACAAGTAAACAAAAGCAAGGATCTCATTATTGCTCAAGTTTTAAATTTCGAGCTCACAAACAATATTGCAGATGGGAGTTAATATATCTCTTCTAGAGAAAAATAACCTCAGAGTTAACTCAAGTGGAAACGTCTTACACATTTCTGTAATGACCTGCTGAGATTGCCTGTTGTTAAGTCAAAATGAACACTAGTTTGGTTAAATACATTCTTTCAGAAAACGCATATAAGATCATACTTGCAGTCGATTGGTAATCATGAAAAAAGTTAAAATTTATAAAGGGACGTGCATTACATTCTTGAAAAGTATTTTAAAGGAATTTTTATAAGGAATTCCTAAATTTCTGAGAGGTTACTTTTAAAAAGCAGTTTTTCATTATTACGTAATCTCTAAGTATGGCAAGGTGTAAACCTTAAATTACAAAGACATCACAACAATAACATTTACAAAATGTAAAACAGATGCTACTTTAAAGAAAACTTTAAACACCTTTCTATATGACTTAAGGTGCATGTAGCTTGTTATTTCAACCATAAAAATTATTAATTTGGTCAAACCATATGTTCAACTGGTGGAGATATTCTTGGAAAAATGTCAAACTCCTCTTGGGACAGATCTCAGAGAGCTAAGAATGCTTGATTTCAATAATCAGCGAGAATAATTAGTTAGGACGGCAAAATAATGAGTATAATGGGTTTTGTAGGAAGAAACGCATTCCATTTGACGAAGGGAATATTGTTTGGTATCCATTAGATGGAACCTCCGATCTTCACAGTAAAAGCATGTTTTCACGGTAGTTTATCAATGAGCAAGTCAATAGGTCATCCAAATATTTAGAACATTTATTTCAGTTGGTTAGAAATATATAATCAGACAGCCTACTGTAACTTGATTGTTCAAATATTTTGATTGCACTGGATTCAATGGTAAACATTGTGTGCTAACTAGAATGTAAAACACAGCTTGCATTCCAATAGTGCAAAATATTTACATAATGTATTTACAAAAAAAAAAACAACTGATGACAAACTAGAACTTAGCGCGGATTACTGTGTCTAGAATGCTCAATATATGCTCGGAAACAGAGAGAGTGTGCTTACACAACAGTCTTGTACTAAACCCAACGTATGGTCGTTTGTTTTACCTAGCGTACAAATTGAGATATATAATAGCATCCAGTTCCAAAACAACTAATGGTGAGCTTTAAAAACGCCAGTACATAAAACAATAATACTAGACAAACATTATGTTGAGCAAGAACGCAAACTAGCGGGGGAGTTGTTTTTCTCCTCATATGTTACATCATACATTATGAACATAACTTTCCAGAAAGACCAAAAAACATAAATTACAGTGAATAAACGCCGTGTGAAACTGTACAGCATAATATATTCTGTCCGAGTATTTAAAAAAAAAAAAAAACAAGTACATTCTTTATCACAATGAGAGGTACTTCACATTTGCATTTACACTGAAAGTCAGACAATTATCTCAGAAGGGCACAGTGATCTGAGGCCTTCAAGTATTTTTTATCAACATTAAAACATTAAAAGGTTTCAAATACAACTTTAAGTTTACACTGCAATCATTTCTCACCAAACATTAAAAGTGGCTATATTTGTTTTGCTTAATGGTCCACATTTCAGCTAATATGACTAAATGACAAT
Source organism: Hiodon alosoides (assembly GCA_025775065.1). Classification (NCBI taxonomy): domain Eukaryota; kingdom Metazoa; phylum Chordata; class Actinopteri; order Hiodontiformes; family Hiodontidae; genus Hiodon; species Hiodon alosoides. The sequence goes on from JAOYSI010018155.1 coordinate 67,035, forward strand.
ATGTCTCGACCAATGTAATTATCTTACAGAAACTTACAGAACCTTTGGGTATATTGTATTGCATTTAATGGTTTGTTTGTTTTACACAGTGAGTGATTTGTTTTTCGACATCGTTAGCATTGAACACTCAATTCGACGGCCGCCTTTCCATAAACATCAGTCTAACCTGTCCTGTCATTTCTGCTTAAAAGCAACGACAAAAAAATCCATAGAAACAAAATCAAGTCCGTTTGTAGATGTTGCCGCACAATTTGGTATCCTGCACATGCTTTGTGAATAAAGAGTCCTCACAAATGCCTGCCTTTGCCTCTGAGGAAGACCAATGAATATGACACCAGGAGAACAAAAATAAATTACAGACCTAACAGCAAAACACATAGTGCAGCGAAGGGCATTTGTGTTCCAACCAAAATCTAATGGCACTGAAGACAGCCTCGGAACGTTTGGAATATCATCCATACGTGTTTCAATTGTTTTTAAATATAGACATAAATAAATGTACACCTTCAAATCATTTACATGGTACATTCACACAAGTTGTTCTGTACTACTGTCTTAGATAACATTAATTGTTAGCAAAATATACAGAAATTCGTATGATTTCCTTTTGTGTACTTTTCACCCATCCAGATTTAATAGATTTGAGAGGTAGTTACTCATCGCAAGAACCTACTGTTCTCATAGTGTAATGCAACAGCCACTACACATGTGAGATATGTTTACTAAAAAAAAAAGCATATAAACCAAGTTGCAATTAAGCAATGTAAATATCCTTGCAAAGTAAATGTACACATTAGGGACGCCAAGACTTTTACACCGTTAACCATTTTAATAACTGTAATGATAGATCTCAAGTTACCTCTCTTTTTTTATCTTCGCATCCTTCCTTCACTCCAAGGGATTATATTAAATGTTAAATGGATAAAAATGTGTGTGTGTATATGCATTTATGTATTTATATATTACTTATAACATTACAAAGTTTAGCAAATAAATTTACAATGTAAAATTAGCTTAGCAGAGTCATTTTTAAACCCTGCAAACATTTGAGAAAATCTGCTCCTGCTACCATCTAGTTGTTATGATCATAGTAATATATATATATATATATATATATATATATATATATAGTAAAATCATGTCAAGTGGGGGTAAATAAATTAATCCAAGGCATACTGTTCATTAAGTGGGAAATATATAATCTTCTAGAGATAGTGGGGCAACAGTATGATGAGAATAAATGTTGTTCATTTAAACAAACCAAACCATGCCATCTGACAATCACCTCCTCGCTGTCAGTCATTGTTGCTTTTGTCCTATGAGTTTTTTCACAGGCGAAAGCGATTATTGACTCATTAAAAAAATATTATGATACTCGTAACACCACATTAAGGTTGCTAATTTCACAAGCTGCAAATGTATTACAAAACCTCACAGGACAACCGTGAGGAAATATAATTGGGTAAATTATTTTGTAAACAAAAATTAAGTGCTTACGGAAGCTATAGAATATTTATACCTCCTTAAATGTATTTTCTAAATAAATTATTCATAATTAATCATTTGGTTTTCCAGCAAATTGAGACTTGACAGACTCCATAGTCAAGTGAGTGTAACACATCTGTCATTAATTCCTAAATCTGAGGGTGATTTGTAAAACTGATGTCTAAACTTAGTAACACACTTTAGCTTACACTGGAAGTAAGAAAGACCTAGTTCATGTATTTCGGTTTTTGTTTTCTTCATTCTTGGAGCAGGTCACAACTTCCACACTTAGAAGTATGGAGCAGTCACTTCAAGTCCACGGTGAAGTCGTTGAAGGCTGACAATGACCTGTCTAGACAGCTGGACTCAGAACCTACATTTTTTCAAACTGCAGCCCCGCTGCTTTCTCGAACATGGCATGAAATGTCCACCCCAGAAACCTGATGAACTCCCATGGAAGTGGCCTCCGCGGAGACTAGAGCGCGGAGGAGTCCTCCAGGCAGGCGGAAGCCCGGCGCGTGGTGGGGCTGCACTTGGTCAGCATGGTGATCTGCGTGCTGAAGTTGTTGCCGTTGCTGCCCATCGAGGGCTGCTGGTACTTCATGTCGGCACCCAGGAACCTCTCCAGGTGCCACCTCCTCCACTTGCGCTTGACCTCGGCCTGCACCTGAGACACGGCCCGGAAGAAAAGGGATTAACACCGACAGCTGTGTGGAACAGCAGCCATGGCAGCTCTGAGGCAGTGGTAAAGGAACTGTAATCATCAGAAAGTGGAAAGCTCTGTCCCCGGGGGGATACTGTTGTGTCTTCGGGCGGGCCAAAAGTGTAAACATTTTAAGAAGCCTGCAACAGGCAACTCAATGAGTAAGTCTTAAAATCACTGCAAAAAGGTTGGGCCTTTTTTTACGTTACAGACTTATAAAAAGGTATCTAGTAGTCATCCCAGCTGAAGTCACTGTTTGGATGGACATTGAGATTACCAGGACTCTATTAATTGCAAGGCATTTATCTGTTTTTAATCGTAGGGTATCTCCCCTTGCCAGTTATAAAAGTACTACTCTGAATTAATGTATAATATTTATAATAAACTTAAATCTAAATGTTGTGCTTTTTCCACAGTGCTTCAGCAAGAGAATCATGTTTGTAATTATGCACTGTAACATTAACCATTTATGCAAATATCTCTTTTTGACAGCCAGTGTCTTTCTCTGACCTGCCGTGCAATCTTTAACTTAAACACATGGGCATCATGGAGCGGTAAACTCAATTAGCTGAAATAGAGTCAGCCAGACAAAGCACAAACCATTAACGCTGTCATACACATCATCCCCTAATTAGTACCGTCACCCACCAATGAAAAAGGCAGTCATTGCCTAGCGGGAGATTTTTTTTGTTTTTTTTGCAAGACCGAGGTTACAAGGAGCTTTTACAAAAAGCTCAGGGTGGGCGAATCAACAGTGGCCCAGACGTGGTCTGATCTTTTCTGTGACAAACGACAAGCGGAAATAGTGCCTGTGGCTGGTGGTCTTCTTTGGTGACCAGAGAGGGAACCAGAGCCCACAAAGAGGATCTAAGATAGGAAACTTCAATGATTGAAGAGGGAGTGGGAGTTAACACAGACTGTATAATGGCATGGTTTACACGATACAGTCTAATATAGAAACTCACACTTGGAAACATGTGTCAGTCTTGTTTTGTCGCATTATAGCATATTCTGTTTATGTGTGTGACAGTTTACGATGAGTGAAAAATAAATGCAGAAATTTTACCTCTCCATTTAGGAAACAGTATAAGACAGCTACTCCAAAGCCCTGGAGAAAAGAGAAGAGAGAATTGGCTCAATCAGACACTCTGTGCCTAGAGGTTATGGCTGACCTTATACTGCAGCATTTGTCTGATTTCTTTCTTTATAAGGCAAAATCTGATGTTTATACTGCAACAATAAAATAAACACTTTCGGCCCCTTGTTTTGTATAACAAAAGGATAGTGGATAGCTGCAATTTAATCAAATAAGAATTACAAAATTTAATTTTAAAAAAAAAATGTATATTGGATATCCACATCGAGATAAAAACAAATAATTGAAAAATACATAAAAATACATATATTCTATATAAAAGAACTACACCCTTCATAGTACTTTCACAAAGCCACTAAATCTGACTAAATCTGCCAGAATTATTAATGATTAACTTACAATGTTTTCTGTGTGGTATCTAGAGATTTAAGTCCACCTTCGGTCTCACTTATTCTTTACATCTGTTACATCATGTTTTTACTCCCATAGAATCTTTTATTTTAAACAATATATTACTCACATTGGGAAAAGTTGTGCATTAATCACAGATATCCGAGAAAAGTCTCCCAGGAATAAAACATAAAGGACTGCAAAGCCCCTTTTCGCCAATCAAAAAAGCGCCTATAGCGTATGGGTGGAGACCAGGAGTCGACTGTTACTGCTCGACCAAATCCGAAGATTGCGAGCGACAACCCACATCACAAAAAGTGAGGAAAAACCAAAACTACGAAACGGATGCACGTAAATAATACTTTATACATCTCCAGGCAATACATTGACCACATATATTAAAAACCTGTAAGCATTCATCATTTTTGGTAAGAAAAAGCATTACTCTAGCTATATGTCCAACCAATGATGGCGATGCATAGCTTGATAATGAGGTCACATTCACACTTTAAAACACGGGTATGTATTGAGGTTGTCAGTCGATCAAAAATACTAGTTAATTAATTATTTGCCATTGGTTGCCAGATTATCGACCTTGCACACACGATAATAGACTAGCAAACATAGTCACCAATCAACGACAGCTTCATTTTTTAATAACCATCTGATGTATCTTATGTGTGGCGAGCCATATGTTGCTGATATTATATTACCTGCATTTGAACTACTTTTAAACATGCACAGGTGTGTATATGCACTTTGAGAAAGGTAAACAGTTCAAAGGCATATAAATATTGATTAGAGACTTTGGATGATAAATATTAATGCATTGACAAATCTCTTGAGACATGGTGATCGAAGGAGCTCACTGTTAGTAATTAGGTTGGCACCTGCAGCAAGCGTCCCTTTCAAACATTTACGGCAGATTCCTGCCAGCCCCTATCCAAGGACGTCCCTCAAATGCATCGCCTCTGCGCAAGGGAACGTACAGCCCGGAGTCACGTTAGTGAGACAAGACCTGGCAAGCCCGCAACCGGACCAACAGAGCTGGAAAAAACCAGGTAGGATCGTCTGACATTTTTCAGTGTAAGCGGCCATGTTTTTTAAAAGGCTTTTGCATGGTGAGTAAGGAATTTTCTCAAGGGAAACTGCGGTGTCCTAAACTTAAACCAATATTAATCAAGACTAATGCTGTCATGAACTCAGGACGCTTCGCCTCCCTTCCCCCCTACCACGTGGTGTACAGAAATAGCAATAGAAGTTAAACAGGAGATAAATTAAAGAACAGATGCACCTGGTAGGCAGCCAAGGTATTTGAAAGAGAAACACCCATAATGTGGTCATCTGCCAGCAGCTGATAGGATTACTTTGGGCTTTGGACAGACCAAGGGTAATTATTCAAAGTTTCACAATTAGTAATATATGGTTAAAGACTTTCAGGAGCACTTCTTGGAGTGAATGTTGTTTTCTGATAATATTAATCATCCTTCCAACAATCAATATTGTCAGAATTAATCACATCTTCGCTTAAAAAATAGCTTGCAAAATATGCGTTGCAGTAGTGTTTTTTTTGTGTTTCAATTAGCAAAAAACAGTCAGCTGACACTGAAACCATGTTGTTTCATCGATGGGACCTAGGACCCAGTCTCTAAAACCAAAAAAAATACATGCGTATATGAGTTTTTAAATAAAATAAAATAAACTTTAAAATTTCAAGTAAGGGTTAAAAATGGCTTAGTACTTTATTCCCAAGGAACCGATGTCATGAGGGGATTATATTGCACACGCAGCCATGAGAAATGGGACAAAACCCCATGGGATTTTTGAACTGCACGTCAAAAAACACGTATTTAATGCTGAAAAAAGGAATGCTCAAAATGTTTAAATGATTCTAAAACAATTTCTGTATGCTGCCATCATCCCTTTGATAACAAAAGTTTAAATGATTAACTGACCAAATACATTAATGTTTGCACGTGTTTCGTGACTCACTTTTACAGTGACATGCTCGAGGAAGCTTTTGAACTTAACCACTGTATATAACACAGTAGGGCTTAGCATACTTAATTAAATCCTAAGAGACTTTGTCTTGGCTTGTGAGGAAAAGTTTTCTCCTGTCCCAATGGAATTGAAAACTCAAAGCACACAGACCATAATTTAAAAATGCACTAAGGCTAGAACTCTGTGACCGTAGTTATATTGATAACTTAATTGGCGAATCACAAGGATGAAAGAGAAATACCATTCCCAGCCATATGTTATCATTCCTCTAAATTCCTCTAAATTCCTCTAAAAGCTTGATATAATTATAAAAGGTTAACGATCACATTTTTACGTATATGAAATGTGTGGTTATTGTATGATTATAGATTTTGGCCTCATTGCCATTCAATTTTTTACTTTAATGCACCAGAAAAAAAAAAAAAAAGTTTGAAAATGATTTCAGTGGTGCAGAAATGACAGGACCTATACTGAACTGCTACAGTGCAACAACCACTCAAAGACGCTGTTTGCCATTTGGAAATTGTGGACATCTTTTCTTTTCTATTCTCAGAGGAAAGCAATTTCAATGCTAGGCATTGCTAGGCATCAAGTAGGCACCTCTTGATGCGCTAAACGTACCTGAAATGACCCCAGGATAAGGTCAAACACCATCCTCATCTCCGTATTTATGTGGTCAGGGATGAAGGCAAATATTATGTAGTTTATACCAAAGAGAGGAATCAACAGCAGTGTTGATTTTGCCAACCTCCTGTACAGAAAAAGAAGAAAATATATTTATATTAGTTTAAACCATCTATACTAGAAAAAAATCATTTGAATTTAAAATAGTTTTCAAAAACTAATTAATTCTTCTCAAAGGTCATGGGAGCTCTATTTAAGATCTGCTGCTGTCAATGTTACACAAACACGAAAGATAGAATTAATGCAGGACGATAAGTATGGGAAATGGAAAGTTCAGATGATAAACTCACGAATACTGGTTAGACTCATTCCTTCCTATGTCTGGACAGTTAATCTTCTCTCGAAGTATCCGGATGATGCAGATGAAGAGAATGAAGTTCATCTGATGAGATACAAAGAAGAGTGACACCATCATTATCTTTTCTGTTTTGTGTAATTGGTTTGCCTTTGTTCGGTTTTCTAACTGTTTAACAAACTGCACTGTATTGCTATTAAACTACTGTTAAACCACTGACTGTTAAAGTCTGCATCTTTTGTGTAGCACAATATTTTCTAACTTGTCCTTTTTTTTAACCTATAAAAGTACCGTGAAGCATTAGCTTTATTGAAAGTTTAACAAATGAACCATATGATTTGTGTGTGTGTGTGTGTGTGTGTGTGTGTGTGTGTGTGTGTGTGTGTGTGTGTGTGTGTGTGTGTATTTGTATAATC
>JAOYSI010018156.1:0-18058 GCA_025775065.1 Hiodon alosoides
TCTCTCGCTTTCTGCACCTGTATTCTTTTCCCTCTCTCACTCTCTCGCTTTCTGCACCTGTATTATTTCCCTCTCTCACCCTCTGGCTTTCTGCACCTGTATTATTTCCCTCTCTCACTTTCTGCACCTGTATTCTTTTCCCTCTCTCACCCTCTGACTTTCTGCACCTGTATTCTTTTCCCTCTCTCACTCTCTCGCTTTCTGCACCTGTACTCTTTCCCCTCTCTCACTTTCTCGCTTTCTGCACCTGTATTCTTTTCCCTTTCACCCTCTCACTTTCTTCACCTGTATTCTTTTCCCTCTCTCACTCTCTCACTTTCTGCACCTGTACTCTTTTCCCTTTCACCCTCTCGCTTTCTGAACCTGTATTCCTTCCCTCTCTCACTTTCTTCACCTGTATTCTTTTCCCTCTCTCACTCTCTCGCTTTCTGCACCTGTACTCTTTTCCCTTTCACCCTCTCGCTTTCTGCACCTGTACTCTTTTCCCTTTCACCCTCTCGCTTTCTGCACCTGTATTCTTTTCCCTTTCACCCTCTCGCTTTCTGCACCTGTATTCTTTTCCCTCTCTCACTCTCTCGCTTTCTGCACCTGTACTCTTTTCCCTTTCACCCTTTTGCTTTCTGCACCTGTATTATTTCCCTCTCTCACTCTCTCGCTTTCTGCACCTGTATTATTTCCCTCTCTCACCCTCTTGCGTTCGGCACCTGTATTATTTTCCGTCTCTCACTTTCGGCACCTGTATTTTTCCCTCTCACTTTCTGCACCTGTATTCTTTCCCTCTCACTTTCTGCACCTGTACTCTTTCCCTCTCTCACTTTCGGCACCTGTATTCTTTCCCTCTCACTTTCTGCACCTGTATTCTTTCCCTCTCTCACTTTCGGCACCTGTATTCTTTCCCTCTCACTTTCGGCACCTGTATTCTTTCCCTCTCACTTTCTGCACCTGTATTCTTTCTCGCTCCATTTCTGTCTCTAAGAGGTCTGTCTCCCTCTCTCCCTGCCCCTCTCCCCGTCTCCCGCCCTCTCCCCTCGATGTCTGCTGATCGTCTGTGTTTTTCCAGGCAAACCTGCGAGCCTCTTTCCTTGTGCCAGCACGTGGCTGTCGATGCAGGCTCTCCCCTGGGTCCCCATTCTCACTCGCCAGCCGCTCTGGAGGACCTTAATGTGCACAAGCCATTATTGATTCAGCTGCACATAGCCGGCTTTCTCATTTAGTCCACTTAATATAAAAACGTGCAGATCCTCGATACCGGAGATCCTCAGTCCCATTGTGAGTTGTCCAAAGGACAGTGTGTCCAAGGAGGCAGGACATTTCCTTGTATACTTTTCTACGTCTAGCGATCAGGCCATTGCGTCATGAATCCACCAATGCCGTCAATCTTTCTTAAACATATTTTCTGTTTTGTCAACATCTGTATGTTTTACTGCATGCTCTGGATCTCCTGATATTTATATTTATGTTGTGTAGGTTGAATGTGAACACCCTGCAGACGTGCTTTCTTTGCTCCGCTCAATTGTCGATCGGACGGGGTCCCAGATTTGTCCCCGTGCGAAGACAAAGGTCACGGCTCTTTAAATTGCTTTAATTTACAATATCTGCACGCATCGGCAGACTCGTATTTCAGCCCCCCAGAGCGATCGGTCAGACAGATGTAATTAAACGGGGTCCACCTCTCCTGCTGTATTCCTCCTGACCTTGAACTGATATGCTCACCGATCCTCCCTCACCCGTCCTCTGATGTGTACACTAATCCTCTCTCACCCCGTCCTCTGATGTGTACACTAATCCTATCTCTCACCCGTCAACTGATGTGTACACTCTCTCACCTTGGGGGGCTTCTTAAACTCTGGGATTTCCTTCACCCTGAACACTCTTTTTAGCTTGAGTGCAGAAATGTGTATGCTTAACGAACTGGCTGTGGCTGACAGACTAAAGTGAGTCCAGAATCCAATGAACACACTGGTTTTATGTATGTATGTGTTTGCGTGTGTGACAAAACTCCTTTTATCAGATTGGTGCAGGGGCTGCCAGTGTTTGAATGTTTTCACAACGCTATAAAAACGTTCCATGGTGGTACCCGGGCCCAGTCCTATAGGTTGACCACTAGGTTGAGCTTTTTGTCTAGCTCTCTTTAAGCCACTGAAGCGTGGACGATGTGCCTTGTCAGTGCCATGTCACTACTACAGGCCCTGCAGAACCAGGGCCTCTCCGCTTGTGGAGCAGCCTAAATTTAGGTTATGATAAAATGGAATGTTTGTACTTGGCAAACATTTTTCATAATTTTTGTAGCTGATCTAACAAATGCACAGTAAAATACATAATTCAATTCCAAATGCCACGGTTATAATTAAGCACAGTGCAAACACTCGCCTCAAAAATGTGCAGCCAAGAGATTTAGCAAAATTCAGCGGCCAGTGAAAAAAAGAACATTTAAAATAAATGGTTTCATGGTTTTACCCAGCAGCTTAACCTCCCCTCGGCAGCTCTGCAAAATGTTGCAGCAATGTTCTTTCTGTGTTGCTAATGAGTGTCTTGGGTGTGAGAGTTGTGGGCGTGCGAGCCTTCAGAAACACAACTGAAATGTTTGTAGTCATTTGGAGTCTGGTTTTTCCTTTAGTTTTAGCCCTGACCCTCATACATGTTGATTTAATTTATCTGTTATTTCAGCGGCTCCGCCCCCTTTTTAATCTCTCTCTTTTTCGATTTCCCTTCGGGGCGACAGTTCCCTCAAACTGATCGGGCACGTTAATGGAAGCTAAAGTTATTGTTGTTGTTGAGATTTGTTAGATCTGCTGTTGACTTAAACCCCCCCACCCACACCCAACCGCTCCTGCCTTCCTCCATCTCTACTCAGTCAGGCTCTAGTCCTCAGCACTGAGCGTCCTATGTGGCAAGAAAACTTTGCGGAGCCGGAGGCAGGCGTACACGCTGCCCATTTTCTCACGGAAACAACGTGCCAAATCCTACCTTCATTCTGCCGCACGGCTGCTTCTTCAGCCCGCTGATGTCACATGTGTGGAGCAAGAACCGCGGCGGGTTTGGATGGAGAACAAAGGACAACCAAAGGTTAATTACACAGGGTTCCCCTGCCATCCTTAGGCTTTACAGTTGACATTAACCTCTACTTAGAAATCATTGAATTAGAGATGAAATACAGTTGGCTAACTTGTCTTACATAATACAGACACACACACACGCCATAAGGCTAGCAAGTCCCCTTATAAATGCTGACTTCACAGAAGTTTGACTCCTTGAGTCTCAGCACAATTTTTAAGTGATACGATAATGCACCACAAGAGCAATCTGTGGTTGCTGAGGAGAGGGTTGGGTGTGCACACCATTGCTGCACTTCTGGTCGTCTCAGGTGAAGCCATTAAGATGAGGTTCCACACCTGCATTAAGCAGTAACACGGTGCGACCCTGAAAGGATATCCTTTCGTTTTTGAGCCATGGACAAAAAAATCTAATAAAATGTTCCCCTCTGTTCAGCCGTATTCAACATCTGACAACTAGTGAGTGAAACTGTGATCTTGGAGAAGAAGAGTGGAGAAAACAGGGTCCTCACCTCTACTCTGAACCATCTCAGACCGATTAAGAAAGGGGAGGATGGGGGATGTCAAACTGCATCTTGTTTCTGGATGCAAAGTGCTGGCTCTGGGGCGTAATTCACTACAGAGACCTTTGTCTTTTAGTATTCCTCAGAATTTTATATACAAAAAGTGCATTTTACCTCATGTCTCGGTCTCTAATTGTTAAATAGATAACCAATTCTGCCAACACTGCCCTGCAATCAGGCATAGATGTGTTTGCTACGGCCAGCGGTGGTCAAGAACAGAGAATTGGTGGTCTCCAATCGGGAGTAAACAGTAGCGTTTCCGTCTGCCTTGATTGGTAATCTAGCGGCACGCAGAGGATTGAGGTGGTGAGCAACCTGCAGTGGAGTGCTTAAGGTGACCGGCTTATAACCAGAAGGTTTCTGGTTTAAGACCCACACCACCCTTGAGCAAGGTACTTAACTTGAATGTAGGGTAGAATGCTATCGATTTTGGGCTCAGCCGACAAACTGCCGGAATTGCTGGAATTCTAGCGCAAGGCAATAGCAAACAAATTGAATCGATCGTTCACAGAGTGTGTTCTGAGCAGCAGTATTCCAACTCACCCAGTGGCAGAAAAATCACTCTACCTCTTTTCTTTTATTAATAACTAATATCTGCTAACAACTAAAGAGTACAATCTGTTCTACCTTATATGTAAATATCAGATTTTTGTTTTTTTACAAATGTCACATTTAATAGTTTTTTTGAAAGAAGACAAATCAATCTTTAATTTAAGATTAGTTTGATCCGGGTGCCACCTTGCCTGCGAAAAAATGAGGTTAAATGAATTCACCATTGGGAGAGATAGAATACTGCTGCTCAGAACATTCCATTCAATTCGTTTGCTATTGCCTTGCGTTAGAATTCCAGCAATTCTGGCAATTTGTTGGCTAACCCTAACCCAAAATCGATAGTGTTTCTATTGTCCGTCCGACTCCCAGGTGAAATGAACACAGCCTCTCATACCGGGCATCAGGCAGAAAAATCACTCTCCCTCTTTTCTTTTATTAATAACTAACATCTTCTAACAACTAATGAGTACAATCTGTTCTACCTTATATGTAAATATCAGGAACGTGCCATTTACCACCACACACTACCTTCAACAAACGTCTGAGCTTGAAACGAATTCAAAGAATCCCATTAATTTCAATGATTTTTTTTGTAGTTAGTACCCTAGAACTCTTCAACCTTAAATATAAAAATACATATATTTTACAAATGTCACATATAATAGCTTTTTTGGAAAGAAGACAAATCAATCCGGCCGCACTGGGGCTTAGCTGCTTTGATCTGCTTGCCCCTCAGCTTTCGTTAAGCTCTTTCGAATGTGCCATTGGCTGCTGTGCGGCAGTGCCCCCTTCATCCGTCTCCTATACCATGCTCACGTCAATGACCGTTGGTTGTCCCGAGACCGCTCCTCTAGGCCTGTGTGTTTGTGTGTATTTGTATAGGGGAGCTCTCTTGCATGGTCAGTGGCAAGCAGATCAAAGCAGCTAAGCCCCAGTGAGGCCGGATGGGACTTGGAGACCGGCAAGTGAGAATCAGCAGGTCAAGATCCGAGTACACAAACCCTTCCTCAACCAATGGCCTGGGGGTAAACGGCAAACCCAGAAAAGAACCGAACATAAAAAGGTAAACCCAGCGAGGCACCTACTGCAAACCGCAAACTTAGCAAGGCACAGACCATAAACGGCAAGCCCAGCGAGGCACTAAGCACAAACGGCAAACCCAGAAAGGCACCGACTGTAAACGGCAAACCCAGCGAAGCCCCGGCTGTTAACTCAGCGAGACCCTGTCTATAATCGGCAAACACATTGGAGGTCATGAACACAGACAAATAACAGTTATTACCACAGCTCACCACAACCCACCTTGGGAGACAGCCCTTCATTGCCAGTGACTAAGCTTGGGCTGATGGGTCTTCCAGCCAGGCATGCTTCGGAAGTCGTCCAACAAATCCATCTGAGCCGGGAGAAAATGAGTGGGTTGACCTTGTCCTGTCTGTGACCCATCCCATGACAGGTGGAGAGTCTGTCTTTCAGAAGCCAGGCTGAGCGGTTTGTCGAAGCATTCGTCAGCGAGAGACAGGGGACTCCTGATGACAGTTGTCGGTGGTTGATTTTTTATTATATTACATTTTTTAATGGCCGTAAATTTGAGGGTCTTTTACGCTTCATTAAAAAAGGCATAGAAATGTAGGAAAAAATGGCTCGTAGTTCTATGGCCCATTGCCAGCATAGGGTTAAGTAACAGGTTTTTTTACAACGAAAAAGTCACAGAATGTTAATTGAAAATGAGTAGTAGCCACACATACAGCAGAATTTGAGCAAAAAGGTAACAGGTGTCAAGTCCTTGCCGTTAGTGGTAATCATTTTATAGCTTTACTCCTTGGTAAACGATAGGCGTTGTAATGTGGCTGGGGTCAGATGGGGTCACGCCAGGGGGAGGGGGCAGGAGGGGGTCTTACATTGTCTCTGGCTTATTGTGCAGAACTTCACTGCTGATGACAATCGATAACTGCATATTTCTTTGAAACCAAAAACCCTCTAAAATCCCATACTGTATCCCTGGAAAGGTGATATCATATATGTAATAATGTAATCCGCCATAGTGTGTTGTTTTAGACACTGTCTGGGATATGTGCTCATCGAGGGGGGGTAACAGATGCTTACTGTTAGTATGAATGCATTGTGGCTCTTTTACATCAAAGGACCCAATCTGACAACACAGGGTCAGATTACAAGATGATCTGGTAGTATTGTGATCGTCTCGTATGAAGACGCATGGTTTGTTTCAGGATTTTTCTTCTGTTTCCTTTCTAAATGTAGGGGCCGGGCTCTCCGTGGATCGCTTTGTGTTATGCTTATTAGATAATGTTGAACACGATCCGAGGCAAAGTGACTAAATGGTCAGGTCTTTTATCCTTGAACTGAGGCGCTCGCGCCTGGCTCGCATTACAAATGCAGAGTTTTCCCCCTGAGTCGGTCCCTCGAGGGCGGAAGGAGAGGGAGAAATGGAGGGGTTTTATCCTCTACGCTGGAATATTTTTCAGCACTGGGCCAAGCAGCAGCAACACAGCTTCTTACTTCAGCCCAAGAATAACAGGCAGCAACTACAAAAACTGTGTTGGATGATACCCTCAAGGTGTAACAGAAGATGGGTCAATGGGGTCATTGAGGGCTATCGATTGCGAGCGAGGGGAAGTGTAGGGCGCTGTTGACCAGAGACAAGACTGCTGGAACTAGTGTAAAATCGTTTCATGTTGAAATTTTTTTCATTCCTGGCGACTTTTTCAAACCGGGTCATTTGGAGGATTTGCTTGCCCTCCTCTATGCCCAGGAGTTTAACTAGTAGCTCTGCATATTTTAAACATTTGATTCATCTCTACTGGAGTACTGGAGTACTGGTGCCCCCCAGTTTTTAAAATATGGGCAGTTCTTAGACTGCCTGTAAAGGACCCTGGATAGGGCGTGGCTAGCTTCGTTCAGGTCTGCGGTGGGTGTGTATGAGGGGTATGTCCCTTGACTTGGCATAAACAAACTAGTTTGGTTGTTTTAGAAGTGGTCCTTCTCAATCTTTAGTCTTTTGGGAATAGAACTAGAGAAAGCTAAACAACACCTTTTTCTTTGTTGGCAACACACCTGATGGTCAGTGCAGGAAGCTGGAATGCATGACCGGGGCTGTCATTGCTGGGAAATTGGGGAACTTTAGAAAAAGGGAAAAGACACTGTCACAAACAAATGACTTCTTGTGTTTCATTAGTGTCTACGAAACTTGGAACCTCCATTTGGCGAGAACACGGCGTTGACCTTTAAGCAAATGTAGCCCCTCGGTGACTTTTTTTTATAGCCATGGCAGTAATTCATGCTAAATCACCGTTTTTATTATCATTTTATTCTCAGCAAAACTGAGTTTAAGCAATCATCCTTGGTCAATTTTTATGTGTATTATTTACAAGCAAATTGTCCGTTCCTGAGAACAGGACAGCAAAATTTGTCTGCCCACTTGTGATATGGAGGAATTTCCACAAAACATTTAAGTGGTTGTTTTGAAATTGTTATTTCTGTATTTAACTGAACACAGCCCAATGTTAAGAATAAGGGATTGATGACAAGCGTGTAAAAGAGAGCACCTGCAGATTGAATGTGATTAAAACTGAATCCCTTACAGCGCCCAGGCTGTAATTGGCTTGGGATGGAGCTCTAAGTGGGGTGTGCAGTTGGGGGATTTGGGGATGGGGGAGGGGGTAGGGGTTTAAATGGCTGCTTACTTTCCTCCTGCGACCCCTGCCCAACGGTGGGACTCTGCCGATCTTTTGCGAAGACCGGGTTTTTTTGCTGGGGACTTGTTGTTGATGTAAAGGGGTGTGAAGGACGTGAAAGACCCTGAGGAGGCTGCAGAACAGCGAACGGTCACATTGGTGTTTTTCTCTCCTTTTTTTCTTTAATAAAAAAAAGATAACTACCTGGAGATGTCTGGGCAGGCAGGTAATTGCATGTGGGACTAATCAAACGGAGATGGTCGGTTCGTAGGCCTGCAGAGAAGCCAGCGGATGACCGGCTTGCTGGGGTTGATTACCTGCGACCGCCCTGGTAATTTTCTGAATAAACATGTAATTGTGTCCGAGTTGCATATTCCAGTCAGTCCTCTGTCACGCGGCCTGTGTTGATGTGAATAATTCATTGCTCTCCCTCTCTCTCCTTCTCTATCTCTCTGTCTCCTTCTCTCTCCCTGTATCTCTCGCTTCCTCTTTCTCTCCCTCTATTTTCTTGTCTCCCTCTAGTCACGTTGCTAGACTCCATGTCAGCCTTAGGTGACCTGGGCTGGGAGGCCTATCCGGCAGAGGGGGTGAGTTAAACCAAACGGACCCTGCTTGCTGCTGTCTGACTCCAGTTTCCTTCTGGAACATCCCATCCATACAAACCAACAGATGCGCACCCCACACACAGAGGTATACAGACAGACACACACACCACACACACACACACACACACACAGGTATACAGAGGGACACACACCACACACACACACAAACACACAGGTATACAGAGATACACACACACCACACACACACAGGTATACAGACAGACACACACACCACACACACACAGGTATACAGACAGACACACGCCACACACACACACACACACACACACACACACAGGTATACATACAAACACATTCCACACAGATTCACATCCCACCGCATGGACCTCCAGGTCCCCAAGGCGTCGATACACTTACGTCCAGCAGACACTTGGCCAAAGTGAGGTCACACACCATGGTAAACAAAGGTGTACCAACCTAGACTTCTGTCCTAGTACCAGGCCCAGGAGAAATGTCTCCAGCTTTGGAGCATGTCGGACCACGGCCTGTAGAACAAGGCGAAGAAGCGCTCCATTTTCTTTATGACTCATGGCCTTAAATAATCAAGTTAGCAAAACCCATACAGTGCTTTAGAGAAAATCAATCTTTGGGTTTTTAGAGCAGCCTGCTAAATGATTAAATGGAGCTGTCGCGACGGGTGTCAGAAGGCTTCACGTTACAATGTGTACAACAGAACACCTGCATGGCTGAGCAAACGGGTCTGCCACCGCCTGGGACGTCAGCCTTACATAACTCTGGGCTGTGTCATGTGACATGTCATGTGACTGTCCTACATTCAGATGAAGGGATGAGAAATAGCTCACAAATGTGATTTCATGCAGCTCCCCCCCCGGATCAGGAGAGCCGTCTCGAAAGAGCCCAGATTACGTTGAGATGACCAGTAGAGATAGCATGACTACACAGGCTGTGAGGCCTAGATGCTGGCAGGGGGGATTATGATGTTGCTCCTTGACCTCTGGCTGCGGTCCAGCCTCTGGTTGGGTGTTTTGTCTCGGTCCGTCAATCGGCTACCACTTGACCCCTGTGGGTCACTCAAACACCAGTGGCACGGAACCAGATGTTGAGTGTCAGCTTTGGAGCGGAGTTGAGACGATCCGGTGCTTTCGTTTGATGGGGTAGGAGTGCATAAAGAGAGGGAACTAGGCGGAGAAAAAAAGGTAACATAAGGATTTAGGTTTCTTTAGGTTTCAGTGGAAATGGGGACATTCCATGGGTTTTAAAACCAATTACATTTAAGTGCCCTAAACTGCTGAATGATTGCTAAGCGAAATTAAGTTAAGCCAGCGTTGAGTTTCAACTGAACCCTTCAGAGCAGTCAGATTGTCTGTGATTGGTGCCACAGGTAAGGTTTCATGTCTGAAGCAGAACAGATCCCCTGCTGGGACCCTAAACAGATCCTCTGCTGGCACCCTAAACACATTCCCTGCTCGGACCCTAATTAAGGTCCAGACCTAGATGCCCTTTCCCGTCAGGGATGATGAGTGGGTGGGAAAAAGCTTTCCCTCCTGTCCAAACAACATTATATTTTTTTACATCTTAATACCAGGGGGCTGCAGCCGCCACCAGAATGCACTCGGTGCTGAATGTCAGGAAAGGACATTCCTTCAGAAGGTTCATTAAATCATCTTAAATCGATTTGGCTGGACTTAAAGAATAGCCTTGTGTCCAGATTTTATTTAGTCGCCTCTGTCGATCTCAGTGACCACCTCGTTACGCCAATTTGCCAGTAAAATCAATTTTAGCCCGAACACTCCACTGGCAGGCCAGTCCTGATTTATTCAGATTCTGTTTTCAATGTTTGTTTCCTGACTTCGGTCCCTCCGATGCACTCTTTTCTGCTTATGATGTCATCATACTCAAAAAACAACAAACTGAGAAAAAAACAAAAGAGGAGAAACCGAAAGACACGAACACTTAGATGGCAGTATGACATGGTCTTTTGAATGCTAAACTGAATGCTGAGTTGGCAGCGGGATGAACTGAGTCCGTCCAGCAAACAAAGGGCCAGATGTAATGGATGGTGCACTGAAGTCAAGGTTATTATAACGTCTGGTAACAATTTTGTTGAAATTGCAACGGAAAACCCCCACTCCTTCTGCACAACGCATCCATTATCCGCCAGTCACAGTTAATTAGCAGTTAATATATGGGTAACAGCAGGCACAAGTTTTCCAAAGAGCGATAGTGCAGAGCCAGCGGCTGTGCTGCGTGCTGTCCGTCTCCACACACTGGGAGGAGTTGTAAATAGCTTTGTGGGCACCCAATGGGGAAAGGAAAGTTTTTAATAGAGAAAGTAAAAAAAATAAAAAAAATAATTTTTTGAAAACAAATCAGAACGGAAACGTAGGTCAATGGTCCCCTTGAAAATACGTATACATTTCTTTAGAAGGCTACAGTGTTTTTTATATATTGAAAACATTGAGATTACCATGCTACAGTTTGGCCTGCACCCCCCTCGCTCGCTCACCCTGTCAGTGTAACAGTGCCTGTCCTCGCTCGCCCACCCAGACGGTGTAACAGTCCCCTGACGGTGTAACAGTCCCCTGACGGTGTAACAGTGCCCTGATGGTGTAACAGTGCCCTGATGATGAAACAGTGCCAGTCCTCGCTTGCTCACCCAGATGGCTACTCTCTCTCCTGCAGTGGGAGGAGATCAGTGTGATGGACGAGCGGAACACGCCCATGCGGACCTATCAGGTGTGTAATGTCATGGAGGCCAACCAGAACAACTGGCTGCGCACCGCCCTCATCCCTCGTGACGGCGCTCGCCGCGTCTACGTGGAGATCAAGTTCACTCTGCGTGACTGCAACAGCCTGCCGGGTGTGCCGGGCACCTGCAAGGAGACCTTCAACATGTACTACCATGAGTCAGACAACGCCGGCCTGTGGTTCATCCGGGAGAGCCAGTACACCAAGATCGACACCATCGCTGCTGATGAGAGCTTCACCCAGGTGGACGTGGGTGACCGGGTGATGAAGCTGAACACGGAAGTGCGGGACATCGGTGGGCTGACCAAGAAGGGCTTCTACCTGGCCTTCCAGGACGTGGGTGCCTGCATCGCCCTGGTTTCGGTGCGGGTCTTCTACAAGCGCTGTCCTCTGGCAGTGTTAAACCTTGCGCGCTTCCCTGACACGGTGACGGGCGGCGACTCCGCCCTGGTGGAGGTGCGTGGCGCCTGCGTGGAGCACTCGGAGGAGCTAGAGCCTCCACGGATGTTCTGCAGCGCCGATGGCGGCTGGCTGGTGCCCATTGGACGCTGCGTCTGCAAGCCAGGCTTCGAGGAGCACAGGAACTTCTGCCAACGTGAGCTCCTCCTTTTGGTTTTAACTCTATTCTCATGTGCTGTGTGTGTGCGTGCATTTACGTGTGTGTGTGTGTGTGTGTGTGTGTGTGTGTGTGTGTGTATGAGGGGAAGACCTATGTGAATTTACATGTGTACCAAAAAGCTTATTTTTCTCTGATGGAATCAAAAAGCTTTTTAGCCACTAGAATAAGTGTTTGAAGGCTGGAGGTGATTTGCTTTTTTGTTGGTTCTCTGGTTTAGTGTACTCCAGGATGGAGATTATTGCTACGTGATCTTCATTTCTAATAGTAATTTAAAGAGATATATCTGTTTGGTTTAGCATTTTTTTAAAAGCCCCGACCTTGGGCAGACAAACAGGCGTTCCACGTGTTTTCCTGGATACAGGCGTGTATCTGCTTGTCAGACCGTGTGTATATGTGTGTATGTGAGGATGAGCTTGGTCACATGCGTTTATGTGAGTGCAGTTCAAGGGTTAAGACCTCTAAGCCATATAGCGGTCCTAACCAGCTGTGCTGCTAAGCATCAACGGTTGTATCAAAGATGCTTTCTTGGTCTCACGTGATAACATCTTGTGTCACAATAAGGCTCGGTAATTAGCCAAGCTTAGCTGAAAGCGCTGTTCTTTGGTAGACAAAAAAGTCTTCAAATGAAGACACACCCCCCACCGCCAACAGCTCGGAATAAGTGCTCTGTTTCACCCAGACTTCATCCCTGTCATTCTCTGTTTAGCCTGAAAAGAAGCCTGAACTGGGGCAGACTTCCCCACGCCCCCGCTGGCTGGCTGGCTGGCTTGCTAGCTGGCTGGTTTAGTTTGGGTACGGGTGAATTCTTCCTTTTCAGGGTTCCTCCAAGAGGTGTGCACTTTTGGGGTTTTCAAAACTTGAAACTCGGAGGCCCCCAAAATGCCGAGGCCAACCTACGGGTGTGTAAAGCGAGAGCTTGGCACTCATCAGCTGAACGGTCTTTCAGTGGCACTGATATTAATGATCTCTGAGTGGATTCACATTGGGTAATGACTTGGCCAAGGGGAAGGGGGAGCACGTGGAGGCTCTAATGAAGGTGCTGCTGTGGCGCTAAATACTAAGCGTGAGTGGAATGGGGGGGAGGGGGGGTTTGAGGGCCTTTTCGCTTCCCGCTCCTCGGCACAGCGACTGAAGCCCTTCATTAGGCCCAGCGTCTCAGAACAACATCACCAGGAAGTAAAGCTAGCGGCTGCGTGGCAGAAGAGCGGCAGAAGCTTGACTAATTGTTGAGATGTGGGCTGATGTTATGAACCAGAGGAACTGGCTCTGGCACTGCTTTCACGCAGTAGCTGATGTTTTTCTCTCGGTTGGTAGAAATCATTGCCGAGTTGTGTAGAATCTCTGCTGGTTTTGTTTCTTATTTAAGCTTTCCCAAGACTCCTTGAGACGACCTGCCGTTGGCCAGTTTTCAGTGTGGCTATGGTCAAATTAACCGAGGCTGGGTGTTGCCTTCAGTTCTGGGTCCAAACCCAGAGCGAAGTGCCAGTTTACAAGAAATTGTAACAATTGGTAAACATTCTCCTAGCACTTCGTAACGTTGATTCATCGTCACTGCAACAATACGAACAAGTCCTGAATCATCAGTGAACTAAATTCTGGTGAGAAGCCTTGGGGCAAGCACGCATGTGGTAATGCTCTTCATAAGAAATCTTTATTAAAAGGTTAATTCCACCATACTACTTTTTTCTGTTGTTTCAAATAAGAGTGAAGAAGCTTTCCTTTGTGTCACAGACCATTTTTCTCACTATAATAAGATTTCTGTCACTCTTTTTGAGCACTTCATGGTTTGATTTTCACAAGACGTGGTTAAACAAACGTTATTATTACTACAAATTCTTACTACATTTAATAGTATAAGAGTGTTTATTTGTTTGGTTATTGGTATGAGTTTTGACACTTCTCTGTAATCTGACCGGTTAGAGTAAGGTTTCTGACACTTATCTGTAATATGACTGGTTAGAGTTAGGTGTCTGACACTTCTCTGTAATCGGACCCGTTAGAGTAAGATCAGAGTAAGATCAGAGTAAGGTTAGAGTAAGTTTTACTATATTGATGAGGACTCCCCTTCGTTCACAGCAGCGGTATTGAATGGAGGTGCTCACCTCGTAGTGCCGAGATCACTGCTCATGTCGTTGCCCACTGGCACTGTTGGCCACTGGCACTGTTGGCCTGGTTCATTACCGAATGGTTCATCCCTCGTAATTATAAGAATGCAAACAATAAGCTGTCCCTCTGTTTTGAAAGATTTTTTTGTTTCCCATCAAGGGAAACCTTGGCTTTTAAGCCTCAGAATAGACCCTCCTCCTCCTCCTCCTCCTCCTCCTCCTCCTGCCCCCCGCCCACCTCCCAAAAGTGCTCTCAGTAAATAAAGCTGCACCCCCTCTCCCGTGGGTCACTTGCATTGTGACATGGCAATCGCTGTAATGCATTTAAATTAGGCTCTTTTATCTTTTCTCTTTATGTGATAGGTGCTAATGGACTCATTAGCTTAGCCCAGTCTGCAACGGCTGTTTCTTGTAATTAGAGATATTTTTATATTATTTTCTTTTGTTTGTTTTGCCGCTGTCTGCATGGTAAGGTTTTTTTTTGCCAGTCGACACTCCTTTTGAACTGTTTCTCTGTGAGGCCTAAAGAGCTTTCAGCTGAAGAGGCCGATGTGTTTAAATATTTATCAGTTCTCTTGGATCCAACTCTCATGGTGCACAGAAACAAAAAAAAGAGCAAAAAAGCTAAGTGCTTTTATTAAACAAAAAAAGTAATAAATGTAATGTTTGAATTAAATTAGAGGTGGCGAAGAAGAGGGCTCTTTGGAGCTGCACATACACGATTTTCTATTCATATTTCCATTTTCTATACTTTTGTAGAAGGAAAGTGGTGGGAGTGTGTGTGTGTGCGCGCGCAAGTCCGTAAGAGTGTGTGAGTATGACTGTGTGTGAGTACGTGTGTGAGTATGAGTATGTGTGAGTGTGTTGAGTATGTATGAGTGTGTGCATGTGTGTGAGTGCATTGAGTATGTGAGTGTGTATGTCTGTAAGTGTGTGTGAGTATGCGAGTGAGTGTGTGAGTATGAGTATGTGTGAGTGTGTTAAGTCTGTGTGAGTGAGTATGTGAGTAAGTGTGTGTGAGTGAGTATGCGTGAGTGTTGAATATGTGTGAGTGTGAGTATGGGAGTGAGTGTGTATGAGTGTGTGAGTATGTGTGTGAGTGAGTATGCGTGAGTGTGTTGAATATGTGTGAGTGTGTGAGTGTGTGAGTATGGGAGTGATTGTTTGTGAGTGAGTATGCGTGAGTGTGTTGAATATGTGTGAGTGTGTGTGAGTGTGAGTATGGTAGTGATTGTGTGTGTTGAGACGAACACAGGGGTTATGGCTCAACAGCCGTCTCACTTAGCTGTGCACCAGATGATGTAAGCAGGCCTCTCTCTATTAACGAACACGTGTACGACAATCCCCCGGATACATACTTCCTATTATCTACAATTAAAGTTTATTGAGGGTGGCTCAGTTTGGTTTCTCCTGGCCTCCCCAGGGGGAAACAAACGGCGGGTCGCTCTCTCCAAAGACAGCTGGGCTCAGGGCACTGGCTGAGTGTATCGGATGGGGAAACACTGTGTGGGCCATGAGGATAGAGATATTTAGGTTCAGTCAGGGCAGGAAGGGGTGTTTTTAAGAAGGCAAATGGATTTATAGTTAATGGAGAGTTTTGCAGTGTCAGCAGTATACTCTGTACACCTGCCATTGATGCACTTTAGACAGAAGTACGGGTGAGGATGGATCAAACCCTTCAGGATGGAGATCAGGATGCAGGCGTATGGGTCAATCAAACGGCGCTGGTGGGACGTCCCGGGGGGAGACTGCCCTCAGCTTTCTGGGGTGGCCTGGCATTTACACGTTGTTCCCGCTCTCCTCTCGACACATGTGTCAGTCCCAGTAGCCCCAGCGGTACCAGCAGCACGTGCCCATGGCCTCGGGGGAAATTCAATAACAAAGTCTTTTTGCTTTTCTTTTTTCCCCTGGCCTAATTCACAGCAGAGCTGTCCATCAGATAAGGTTATTACATTGGTAGGCTATTGTGCTGCAGCCGACGACTCCTGATGTATTCTTATCAGCCTTCCTTGTAGCTGTCGGAGGGAACTGTGTTCAAAGTGCTCCGCGTGTGGGGCGGGGGCTCTGTCTTATTCAAACGGACGACTTCAGTGTGGCTGTGTGTGCGTCTCTGTGTCTCTGTATTTGTGCACCCCCTCCAGACCCCTATCTCCCCCTGTCTCTGACAACAGGCGTCCAGATCAGCACATGTCTTTCCCCCCATCTGTGCAGCTCTCACTTCAGCAGCTTTGTCTAGTCTGGCCTCTCTACACGTGACCTTTCACCCATGACCTTTGACTTGGGGTGCTCTCAGAGTGACTGGGTTGTTTTAAGAAACAGTTCCGGAGGGTTTGATCAGAAAGGAACTGGAGCCTGGTCAGAGTCAGTCTCATGTCAACAGGATGGAGGGTGTTGTGGGTTTCATTCAGCTGCTCCACAAAATTAAATACTTAGCCACATTGCCTCGCTTAGTTGTGCAGCGAAATCCTACGAAATGACAGAAAATGACCCTTATTAGTAATGACATTGAAATGATATAATGATGAAGCGTGGCAGTGGCTACACGCTGGCTCTCTCTCTCTTGCTCTCCCCGTCTCTCAGTCTCTCCTGCTGCGTGTACCTGACTCCCGATGAGCATTAGCCTGCCAGCCTCGCTGTCCTCGTCTGCCACAAACAATTACTGCTGCTGCGCGGCAAGCCGTGGGGCTGAAGTGCCTGTCATCCTCCCTCTCTCTCTCTCTCTCTCTCTCCCTCCCTGCCTCCCTCTCTCTCCCTCTCCCTCTCCCTCTCCCTCTCTCTCTCTCCCTCCCTGCCTCCCTCTCTCTCCCTCTCCCTCTCCCTCTCCCTCTCTCTCTCTCCCTCCCTCTCCCCCTCTCTCTCTATCTCTCTCTCTCTCTCTCTCTCTCCCTCCCTCTCCCTCCTATTTTTCTCAGTCTTTCTCCCATTCTCCTCCTTACATCCTATCCTCCCTCCCCCTTTTAATGTCCACCTGTCCTTTCCTCCCTTTGTTTTTATAACACTCCTCTATCTCTCCTCTCCTCTCTCTCTTCCCTTTGGTATACGGCTCCTGTCCGGTGTATCCGTTGGGTTTATTCGGCTGCCAGAGCAGAGAAGGCACCACCAAAGTTTCATAAACTTCGAGTTGCTCTTGTGTATACATCAATTGCTGTGATGCCCCCCGGGCATTTGGCCCCAACTATGCAATCCATTGAAGCTCAATCTGGTGGTTTGGGTGCCACTCAGCTGAAAGAATCAGCAGGATCACACCTCAAAAAGCACGAAAGTCGGTCAAAGTTAGCGGTCGTCGAACTCGCTGAGGCAATTGGAATAACCAGGTTGGCTGTCTCCACTTTGGTACTCTTCTACTGGGACGGAGGATCTTGGTGCTCTGGTGGCCAGAAATACAGGTATCCTCAGTTCCCGAGGGGGGTTATCTCAGATCTCAGGGTGTGTGACTGTGTGTGTGCGTGACCGCGTGCATGTGCGCGTGTGTTTATGCATTTCACAACGACTCTCCTGACAGACTGCTTATCCTGCCATTATGAGTGTCCGTCTCATCTCCATGCACGCGGAGCCTTACAGTTGTGCTGCAGCTGTGTAAACAGGACTAATGACAGGTCAGGTCACTGCTATTACAGGTTGTCCACTGCTAATGCCTCTGAAATGTTGTCAATGCGAACACGCCACTTCTCTCATTGAACAAATAGATGGGGGGATAGAGGTGGAGCCTACTACCAAACCACCACCCACTGTGGCTGTCTTGCCTGACAGAATCCTTCAGGGATCAGTGGGTTGACAAGCTCTACCGCCACCTTGCGTTTTCCCTGTGTTCCCTGTGTACTGTGTCCCAGTATTTACACTTTTAAAAAAACCTCAATGAGTTGACAAGTGTCTGTCCACTGTGCACAAACCTGCAGAAGCTTTGCTGACACTCGTCTATCTGCTGTGCACAAACCTGCAGAAGCTGTGCTGACACTCGTCTATCTGCTGTGCACAAACCTGCAGAAGCTGTGCTGACACTCGTCTATTCACTGTGCAGAAACCTGCAGAAGCTGTGTTGACACTCGTCTATTCACTGTGCAGAAACCTGCAGAAGCTTTGCTGACACTCGTCTATCTGCTGTGCACAAACCTGCAGAAGCTGTGCTGACACTCGTCTAT